>VWZU01004606.1:20240-37072 GCA_013397095.1 Sterrhoptilus dennistouni
TGTCCATGGATTCAGGACATGGATCTATGTCCATGGATCCAGAACAGGTATCCATGTCTGTGTGCCCAGGACAGGGATCAGTGTCTGTGTGCCCAGGACAGTTGGGATTTGGCTGGGTTTTCCCTCTAGGATCTGTCTGTGTGCCCAGGACAGGGATCAGTGTCTGTGTGCCCAGGACAGAGATCCATGTCCATGGATTCAGGACATGGATCTATGTCCATGGATCCAGAACAGGTATCCATGTCTGTGTGCCCAGGACNCTAGGACAGGTATGGGTGTCTGTGTGCCCAGGGCGTGGCCCCCTGGCCGTACCTGTGCAGGTGGGCGGGTCGGGCTGCCAGAAGAACCTGTTCTCGACCTGCACACAGGTGATCTGGGCCGCCCCTTGCAGGGCATAGCCGGGGTTGCACTGGAAGGTGATGGAGTCCCCGGCCTCTTTGCTGTCCCCGCTCCGGCTCCCGTTCTGGGGGATCCCGGGGTCGTTGCAGGACGTGGCCGTGGAAACTGCAGGGAATTAAAAGCCCATTTGAATATCGATGTTGATTTAACAGCAGACCTGCAGCACTGGCTGTCCCCAGGCTCTGTCCTTCCCCATCCCTCCTCCCTCAGCATCCCAACGAGTTCCCCCCACACACAAAAAGTGCCTTTCCCTTTGCTCTGAGCATCTGCCACTCCAGCTGGGAAAGGCTCTGGAGACCAACAACTTCAAGAGCAGTGCCCAGGGAGCAGCTTTGATGCAGAATTGTGCACATGGCTCTTCACTCCATCAGCCCAGACACCCACTGATCCTCCACGGCGTTTTTGGAGAGTTCTGTGCCAGGCACACGCTGCAAAATCAACTCAGCCACCAGCACTTCACGCTTTCCCCTGAGTGGCAGGGAAATTTAGCCTCAAGATCAGTGAAGCATCAAGCCTGACCTTTCAGAAATGTGTTTGTTTCCCTTCCAGACTTGTTGCTGCCTCTCTTTGAGGTCTGAGCTGTCCCCTGAGCTGGGACAGGCGAAGCTTCGCTGCCGCCCGAGCTCAAGGTCTGCCAACACCACAAGGATTTACCAGCAGGGAAAATCCTGGAGTAAGAGGAGTTTTGTGAGCTTATCCACCTCATTAAAGCTCCCAAGATCCTAAAGTGGACAGGTCTGAGCTCAGGTCTGGCTGCTTAGTCACAGCTGCTGAACAAAGGCTTTGAGCAGGAGCAGTCAATAAAGCCCAGCTCCAGATCAGGAGCTTATTTCCTGCTAAGTTGATGAGAGTCTGTTACACCCAGGCAGTTTAGAGAAAGCTGCTCTTGAAAGAGCCAGAGGAAATCCCTCTCTTTCTGTGCAGCTGGAGATAAGGAAGTTAAGAGCCCAGGCTGGTCCTTCCTGGCAGGATGAGACACAAATCTGGCAAAAGAACCCCGAGATGGCCCCGCTGTGCTGGGTGACACAAAGCTCTGCCTCTGTCTGGGTCACCCCAAAGGTCTGAAATCCAGCAGAAACTCTCCCCAAAATGCTGGCTTGTTCCCCTAGCCAAGCAAAGCACCCTGGACAGAAAGTTATGTAAAAAAAACAACCTGGGAAGAGGTTTCAATGCCTCTCAGTCCAGGGAAAGACATCATCACTCACCCAACCACTCCCTGATTATCACTCCAAAACAACTGCACAAACCTGGAACCCCGGCAGAAACCCCAGGGTTTCCCTCTGGGTTTGGTCAGGATTTATCTCTGGGTTTGGTCAGGGTTTATGTCTGGGTTTGATTGGGGTTTATGTCTGGGTTTGGTCAGGGTTTATGTCTGGGTTTGGCTAGAGTTTCCCTCTGGGTTTGGTCAGGGGGGTGGGTTTGGTTGGGGGTTTCCCTCTGGGTTTGATTGGATTTTTCCTCTGGGTTTAGTCAGGTTTTTCCTCTGTGTTTGGTCAGGGTTTCCCTCTGGGTTTGGTCAGGGTTTCTCCCTGGGTTTATTTGGATTTTCCCTCTGGGTTTGGCTGGATTTTTCTTTTGCGTTTGGTCAGATTTTCCCTTGGGATTTGGCTGGGTTTTCCCTCTGGGTTTGGCCAGGGTTTCCCTCTGCGTTTGGTCAGATTTTCCCTCTGGGTTTGGTTGGGGTTTTCTCTGGGTTTGATTGAACTTTCCCTCTGGATTTGGTTGAATTTTTCCTTTGGGTTTGGTCAGATTTTCCCTTGGGATTTGGCTGGGTTTTCCCTCTGGGTTTGGTCAGGGTTTCCCTCTGGGTTTGGTCAGATTTTCCTTCTGGGCTTGGTCAGATTTTCCCTCTGGATTTGACTGGACTTTTCATCTGGGTTTGGTCGGGTTTTCCCTCTGGGTTTGGTCATGGTTTTCTCTCTGGGTTTGGTTGGGTTTTCCCTCTGGGTTTGATTGGGGTTTATCTCTGGTTTTGGTCCGGGTTTATCTCTGGGTTTGGCTAGAGCTTCCCTCTGGGTTTGGTTGGACTTTCTCTCTGGGTTTGGTTGAGGGTTTCCCTCCAGATTTGCTTGGATTTTCCCTCAGGGTTTGGTCAGATTTTTCCCTCAGGGTTTGGTCGGATTTTCCCTCTGGGTTTGGTCAGAGTTTCCCTCTGGGTTTGATTGGATTTTTCCTCTGGGTTTGGTCAGGTTTTCCCTTTGGGTTTGGTCAGAGTTTCCCTCTGAGTTTGGTCAGGTTTTCCTTCTGGGTTTATTTGCATTTTCCCTCTGGGTTTGTTTGGGTTTTCCCTCTGGCTTTGATCAGGTTTTTGAGGGATCCCACCTGAGAACTGGATGGCAAAGCCCTGCTTGCTGGTGAAGAAGTCAGTGTTGAACTGCAGGATGACGGAGTTGAAGGTGCTGTGGATGTCCCCGGGCAGCCCCGAGCCGCTCATCTCCTTCAGCAGGATCCCCTTCTCCACCGGCCCGTCCCAGATCCGCAGCACGTCGTGGAACTCCTCCGTGTGGAAAACCAAGAAATGGAGCCTGTAAAACACCAAAAAACACCCAGAATTCAGGCCTGGAGTGTGGTTTGTGCCAAATTCAGGCACCAAAGTTGTCACATCTGGAATTCAGGCCTGGAATGTGGTTTGTGCCAAGTTCAGGCGGCTGATTCTGACGCTGGATTGCAGCACCTCCAGGAGTTCAGTGTGTTTTAGGAAGATGTGGATGTTGCAGAATGAGGTTTTGATCAGCAAACAGAGGAACTTCAGCAGAGAATAGAGAGAAAATGGGGCCAGCAGAGCCAGGGCTCCAAAATCCACACCAGGAAGGGAAGGGAGGGAAAACAGGAGTTAAGAAGGTGACAACGAGCTGATGCTGAGGGGTTGATTTTGATGCTCTGAAGGCAGATGTCATTCCCTTCCTCTGGATTTCAGTGTTGGGGCTGTCCTGGAGAGAGAGCTCAAGGCCTTCAGCCAAGGCACGTCCACAGGGAATTCCTGAGGGAAAGCTGCAGATGAGGAATTCCCTCATGGTGAGGGAATTCCCGTTGGAGTCTGGGCCAGGGATGGACCCAAGGGCACGGGAGAGGCAGGAGGTCCCTCCGTGCCCAGGGAGGGCTGGTGGCACTCCAGGGCAGGACGAGGTCCCAACACATCCCTGGTGGCATCTCACCCTGCTCTGCTGTGGGAGGATGAGGAGCAGATGGATCCAGGCTCTTCCAAGAGCTTTGGGATCTTCCCAGGTCAGAAGAACCACCCAAGAACAAAATCCTGCCCTGGTTATGGTGGAGCCACCAGCTGAAGGCTGCAGTCCTGGCTCATGGAATGTCCTGAGTGGGGATGGACCCACAGGGATCATCAAATCCAATCCCAGGCCCTGCAGACACCCCACATCCCACCCTGCCCTTGAGGGTGTTGTCCAAACCCTCCTGGAGCTCTGGGAGCCTCGGGAATGTGGCCATTCCCAGGAGCTGATCCCTTCCACTCCTGCACTCAAATCCCACCTGGAGAGGAGGGATTTCCCTGTCCCTGCCTGTCACTGCCCCATTTTCCCTCTGGCACAACAAAATCAGGCCAACCACAGGCAACTCAACCCCAGTGTGAAAGGGGGGCACAAACCTAGAAAACAGGGGGGGAAAAAAAATGATCTGTAAAAAAGAAACCCATCAGGTGCTGTGCTTGAAATCCCTGCCAGCCCATGGAGGCAAACAGGGAAGATTTCACTTGGCTGCTTTCCCATTTATCTGGGGCAAACATAAATAAATCAGGGAGAGCCATTTAAAAAAAAAAAAAAAAAAAAAAAAAAAAAAAAAAAAAAAAAAAGGGGGGAGGAAAAAAAAAATAAAAAAAGCCCCACTGCAAAATCCTCAGCAACAAAATGATGCCCACAGAAGAAGCTGGGAGAAACCAAAAGAGCTGAATCATAAATCTCCTGAGCAGGGACCTTGAGCAAAGAGAAATAAAGCCAGGCTTGAGGAGAATCAGGATGGATGGTGCAGAGCTGTTCTCCACGGCTGCCTCGCTGTGATTACGTTTGTTCCCAGCCTTCACTGGGCCCAGTGAGCCAGAAATGCTGGAAAAAACTCATCCCTGGAGACCTTGGGATGGGGGAGAGGCTGCCAGAGGTTGAGCTGGGGTGGGAACTGCCACCAGCAGTGGGGCTGCCTCAACCACCCCCATTTCTTGGAGAAAAAACAACTCCAGGGGAGAAAAACCAACTGTGCCAGGGAGAGAAAACCTTGACCCAGGGGATCCATGGGACTGGCTGTCCAGTGCCTGGAATCTCTTGGGATATCAGATCTGGAATTCCCTGGAGCAAATCCATCTATTCCACAGGCCCATCTCAGCTTTTCCCTGATGCTGGAGACCAGACAGAGCCCCTCCTTCAGCAGACAATGGAGGGGAAAGGAGTTTTATTCCTGAGGGGAAAGGAGTTTTATTCCTGAGGGGAAAGGAGTTTCATTCCAGGACTCTGACAATCCCAATTTCCCAATTAAGGGCATGGAAATGCATTTAAAAAAAAAAAAAAAAAAAAACCCAAAAAAAAAAACCAAAAACAAAACAAAACAAAACAAAACAAAAAAAAAAATAAAACCAACCAAAACAAATTAGATGTTGGGGAGATTATATAAATAAAAATGTGAGAGAGGGGAAGTTCTGCCAGCTTAGCAAGGAGCAGAGAGGAGAGTCCATCTCTGCCCTTGAGGAGCTCTTCCCAGAGCTCCCCAGCACCCCAAGGACCACCCTGGGGTGTTTCATGCTGACACTCCCCATCCAATCTTGGCTCTGCTGGGCAAGGCCGGGACCCCCCTGGCACAGAGGTGCCACCAAAGCCACCCCAGGAGCAGTTTGGGAGCTGCCCACTGCCTCCCTCTGCCCCAGAGAGGCTTGAAAGCTGTCCCTGGGAAGTGGAATATCCCAAAATGCTCGGAGTGGTGACATTCCCAAGGCAGCCAGAGCTGTTTGGGATGCACAGGGTGGGGTTTTGGGGTGTCTGGGCAGGGCCAGGAGCTGCACTGGATGATCCCTGTGGGTCCCTTCCAGCTCTGGGTATTTTCTCACTGCTCTTTTTAGGTGAAATGCTGGAAAGTGGAACCTGTCCATCCATACCCATGGAAGTGGGATGGATTAACAGCAACAGTGGATTTTTACAACACTGGGATCAGTGATGGACCACAACCCACCTCTGCCATGTCTCTGTGTCCCCTGCAATTTCCATCCATTTTCCAGCACATTTTTCTCCTCCTTCCTCCTCTCCCAGCCCAGCCAAGGCACTCCATGTCCCAAATTAATCCCCTCTGCACGAGCAGCCCTCTCCCTTTCATGGCTCTAAAGTGCAGACTCATTTTTCTCCCTGTCTCGCCCCCCTGCCCTTCCCCTCGTGCTGTGCAGATACAGCTTCATTCCAAAAAAGCTCTGGTGATTAATTTTCATGTAAGTTACAAATGAGAGCTTTATACAATTGTATCATGCGTGAAGAGGATTATTTTTTCCAATGGATTACCATAAAAATGAAGTTGCTGGGAATGTGCTCTCTCGACTCCCCCTGAGATCAGCTGTGCTGCTGGAGCTGGGAAGGGAAGGGGCAGGGAAAGGGAGCTCTGATCCCTGGGAAAGGCAGGTGTGTGTGGCTCTGACACCTCCTGGAACCTTCTCCTTCCACTCCTGCCCCTTTCCAAGCCTTTGCTTGATCCCAAACCTCTGCTCACATGGCTGCTTTTAGGGATTACAGGAGCAAAGTTGCTGAAACAGCCTTTGGATGGGGAGGGGGAAACAAGCCTCTTCACTCTGTCCTATAAAAACCTCTTCCAGGAGAATAAAAATAGAGGAGATTTCAAGTGGAAGTTGCCTGTGCAGGGATTTAGCTGCTTTGGCCATGCTTTTTTCTCCTCTGCTCACACCCAAGTCCATCTATTATTGAGCCATTCCGAAGGGCAGCGCTAATGGAGGGAATTTCTGCATGAAATAAAAATGAAAACACCGGCCCAAAGCTGCCTCCAGCAGAAATCCACGGGCTAAAAGCAGCAGGGAGCTCACCCAGAGGGACAGGAGAGGTGGTGGGTGCTGAGAAAATGGGATTGAGAGGGAAGGAATTCAGGATGGAACAGCCACAGGCTTGGGATGAGCCAGGAATGGCTGACAAGCACTGGGGAGTGCTGGGAGAGGATTATTAGTACTACTACTACTACTATTATTATTATTATTATTACTACTATTAGAGATGCTGGGAGAGGATTCTTATTCTTATTCTCTTATTCTATTCTTTTATTCTTATTCTTAACTTTTGAGGTGCATTTCTCCCCCTCGAATCCCACCACTCAATCAAAGCTTGGCTTGCCCAAATATTCCAGTTTTCTGGGGGGCTTTGGCAGGCCTGGAATGTGTGGGAACAGCCAGGACAGCCCTGAAGGGCTTTGGCAGGGCTGGGCAAACATCCCACTGTGGGTGGTGGGGCAGAAGTGAAGGATCAGGGAGCAGGAACTGCCTGAATTCCTGGGCCATTCCCTGGGATTTCCTACACCTCCCTCATCCCAGGATTGTGGCACTTGGGGGCATTCAGCACTTTTGGGAAGTTCCTCATTAATCTGGTGGGAAAAAAAAAAAAAGGTTTAATTCTGGATACATCCCACTCAGGAGAGGGTGGAAAGCTGTCCATGGACACCAAAGCTCTGGGATGAGCACAGGAACACCAGGCCGTGGTCTGTTGTCCCCACCCAGGGCTGGGACACACAGGAGACACACAGGGCTAAAATCAGAGGAGCAGTGATGCCACTGAGGGCTCTGAGCAGCCTGGCCTGGTGGGGAATAAAACCCTTAATCCCAGCCCAAACCATTCCCTGATTCTGAAACCAAAGCAGTGACTTCTCCCTGCTTGTCCCTCTCAGGAGCGACAGGAGCTTCTCCCTCCTTGTTTTATTGAATTATTGACCTGGAAAAATCATGTCCACGTGGGAAAGGAGCCAAAGCACAGGAGCCAGCTCACCCAATGGTGCATCCAGGCTCTGCCTCGATGGTCCAGATGCAGTTGAGGTTGTGGTCGTAGGGAGTTGGGTATCCTGGAGAAAGGATCCGTCCCGAGGCCTCTCCTCTGATGGTCCCTCCACACTCGGCTGGAACAAAAATATTTATGGGGTTAGGGAGGAAGATTTGTGGCTTTCTATGGCTCTTGCTTGGCACCAATCTTGCCCTGCAACTGAGATTATTCCTGGCTTTTCCCAGGGATTCTAAAGGCTTACAAAAAGATGAAGAGAATTGTTGAATTCGGCTGAGTTATCAGAATTATTCTGCATTTCTGAGCTCATTCTGAGCACCTGGCAAAGCTTCCCTCCACCCTCCTGAATCCCCAGGGAGGAAAAGCAGAGCCTGCCAGGATCCTGCTTCTCTGCTCCACACGTGGAGGGTGAAGGAGCTTTGCTCCTCTGCTTGGATTCATCAGAAAATGAAGGATAAGAAGGCAAAGGACCTGTAAATGTCGTTGTAAATGAACTGCAAAGAACGTGAGGATTTGGGATAATTTCCATAAGATATCCGTTCAAATTCTGTAATTTTAATTTGAGTTTTCTTTCATTTCTTTTTAATTTCCACATGCTCAGACACGGCCTCATACCCAACACACGTAGAGCAAACAGGGTGAAGGTTGAGAAAGTGCACGAATGACAGAAATGTATCTTTTTACATCAATAAATGAGGCTCAAATTCCAGCCAAGCAACGGTCCTGCCTCCTGGGAGAGAGAACACGGAGTACCAGGGGCTGAGCACATCCCTGGGCGTAGAGATCTCCCAGGGGACTCGGTGTCCAACACCGTCCCCACGGCCTGGGCACAGCAGGACAGGAATCGGCAATCAGCCCCATTCCTTTAACACACAAAACCCCAAAGCAGAATCTTCCGAGCAGGTGAAAGGGGAACTCAGGACTCAGCAGAGGGAATTGAAATGTCTGGGGATGGGATCAGATGGCAGGCAGCTCTGAAATAAAGCTGGCTCTGAGCTGTCACCTGCCAGGACACACGTTGATGTCACTGTCAGGAGGTGCCACTCACTGAACACGGCCAGAGCCAAAGGACAAGGGCTGGAAAAGCACAAGGAAGCAAAAAAAAATCTTGTCAAATGTGTGTTTAGGGCAGAGAATTTCATGTCAAAGCTGCTTCAAGTGTTCTCCAGCTCACACAGGACCTTCATCACATTAATTAGCGAAGATGGGTAATTAATAGCAGAGTTAATGGATCAGCAAAGCAGGGACATAAAATGGTCAGGGTGGGGAATGCACAAGGAAATCACTTCCTGGAGGTTTTGGATGAGCAGGAGGTGTCTCCATCTTGAGGACCCTCACCACACTCACCACAAATTAATTAGTGCAGGTGTAATTAATATGAGAGTTAATGTGACATGGATGAGCAAAGCAGGGACAAGGGTGGTCACGGTAGGGAATGCACAAGGAAATAATTTCCTGGAGGTTTTGGAGGAGCAGGAGGTGCCTCCATCTCAAGATGCCTCACAGAGGATCCTCACCACACCCACCACAAATTAATTAGTGCAGGTGTAATTAATATGAGAGTTAATGTGACATGGATGAGCAAAGCAGGGACAAAAGGTGGTCAGGGTGTGAGATCCAAGGAAATCACTTCCTAGAAGTTCTGGTGGAGAAGGAGGAGGTGTCTCCATCTCAAGGACCCTTAACACACACAGCTTAATTAGTGCAGATGCAATTAACAGCAGAGTTAATGTCAGTGGATGGGCAAAGCAGGGACAAGGGTGATCAGGGTGGGGAATCCACAAGGAAATAATTTCCTGGAGGTTTTGGAGGAGCAGGAGGTGCCTCCATCTCAAGATGCCTCACAGAGGATCCTCACCACAACTTAATTAGTGCAGACAGGGGTAATTAATAGCAGAGTTAATGTCAATGGATCAGCAAAGCAGGGACATAAAATGGCCAGGGTGGAGTGTCCAAGGAAATCCTAGAATGTTGGAGGAGCAGGAGCTGTCTCCATCTTGAGGAGCCTCACCACAACTTAATTAGTGCAGACAGGGGTAATTAATAAAGAGTTAATATCAATGGATCAGCAAAGCAGGGACCAAGGATGTTACACAGGGTGTGGGATCCAAGGAAATCTCTCCCTGGAGGTTTTGGAGGAGCAGGAAATGCCTCGCAGAGGATCCTCACCACAACTTACTTAGTGCAGACAGGGGTAATTAATAAAGAGTTAATATCAATGGATCAGCAAAGCAAGGACATAAAATGGTCAGGGTGGGATATCCAAGGAAATCCCAGAGTGTTGGAGGAGCAGGAGCTGTCTCCATCTTGAGGAGCCTCACCACAACTTAATTAGTGCAGACGCAATTACCAGCAGAGATAATGTCAATGGATCAGCAAAGCAGGGATGCTCAGGGTGTGGGATCCAAGGAAATCTCTCCCTGGAGGAGGAGGAGGAGCAGGAGGAGCAGGAGGAGGGAACGCACCCACGCAGGTCGGCAGGGGCTGGTCCCAGGCTCTCCTCTCCCCGGTCAGGCACACCAGGACCCTGGTGCCCCTCAGGGTGTACCCGGGGTCGCAGCTGAAGGACACTGAGCTGCCAGCAAAGTGTCCCTCGTCGTGCACCTTGTACCCAAACTGGGGGATCCCGGGGTCCTCGCACTTGATGAGCTCAAAACCTGCAGCAGGGACGAAAGGGCAGCTGGGGGTTGCACAGCCAGGAGGGTTCCACACAAAGCTCTGGTGGTGTTTTCTTCTTACAATCACTTGTTGGGAACCAGAAGGGTTGGAAACCAAACCAAAAGGTCACTGGGAACCGAAAAGGGTTGAAAATCAACCAAAGGGTTGGAAATTAGTGGGGTTTTAATTAATGTTGGAGTTGTGATCTGGATTTTTGGGTGGCTGTAGCCTCGATGGGAAAGGTTTGATCATATCCCAGGGAACAGGGTCAGGAGGAGAGGGAACGGCCTTGAGCTGTGCCAGGTTGGACATCAGCAGGAATTTCTCCATGGAAAGGGTGGTCAGGCCTTACAACTGCCCAGGGAGGTTTGGAGTGCCCAACCCTGGAGGTCCCCAAGGAATTCCTGGATGTGGCACTCGGTGACAAGGTGGGCAACAGGCACAGCTTAGACTTGATGGGCTTGGAGGGCTTTTCCACCCTCAATAATCCTGGGACTCTGATCCTTTCCAACTCCACTTTGGGTACAACATCAGCACGGAAAGGACCCTTCACTCACACACAACACAAAATCCACCTTGGCCTGTGGGATTCCCAGCAAACACACACACACGGGATTGAGACTCACTGGAGAACTGCAGCTCGAAGCCTTTGCTGGTGTTGGCCGTGTCAGAGATGAATTCCAGCCACATGGAGCTGGAGGTGCTGTTGATGCTGGTGCCCAGCAGCTCCGAGCGGCTGAAGGTGCCCAGCAGCCGGGCTGAGCTGTTGGTGCCATCGTAGACCTGGGGGGAGGGAGAGATCCAGCCTGGAAAAGCCACTCCTGGGCTAGTCCAGGGATCAAACCATCACTGACTGCCCAGACAGGCTGTCCCTGGGTCCCTGGAAGTGTCCAAGGCCAGGTTGGACAGGGCTTGGAGCAGTCTGGGACAGTGGGAGGTGTCCCTGCCCAGGTCCCTTCCCTGGATTTCTCTGCTCAGCCTCACTGAGATCTAGAACAGAGAAATGCCGAGAAATTTATTCCAAAGTGAAAACGAGGAGAGAAAATGTGCTGAGGTCCCTTCAGACACCTCACACCCCCTCATCCCACTCCCACCCTGTCCCTGCTCTGCTCACAGCAACACCCTGGGCTGTCCTTTGGCTTTTTTTGGTGGAGCAGCTCCTGATAAATGTCCTGATTTGGGGTCAAGGAATTTGCTCCTGGCACTGAGCTGATCCCGGGTATTAGAGGGAAAAGAGAAGGAAACAACCAACCCCACTCTGAATTCCAGCTGGAAAAGCAGCTCTAACCCTTCAGGATTTGTGCCACAAGTGATCCAGGAGTGACCCACGAGTGCAAACAGGGACAAATTCTTTAGACAAGGTGAGCTGAGATCCAGGGATCTCAACTAGAAGCCTGACTTGATGAAACTGCACAGTGCTGCCCAGCTGAGGAGCAGGATTTACACCCTGGAGGATCTGCACCCTCCTCCTCCTCACTCCTGACTTTGCACACAGGGCTGTATCTCCTCTATTCTCTTTCCCAAGGAGCAGCTGCTGAAAAAACCCAATCTTTTCCCCCCAGACTGACTCAGAGATGAGACTTGAACTTGCTGTGATTTAAAAAAAAAAAAAAAAACACGAATGTTTTTTATTTTTCTCTTTCCCTTTGTGAGGACCAAGAGCAGCTCCTCACTAGTGGAGATCGATAGGAACTTCCCTCAGATGAGCAGCTGATGAACAAACCTGCTGGGAGAACGTAACTCCTCTGACAAGGAGCACATTCCTTGCATTAACAGGAAATTTTTCTCCCTTTCCAATCATTTGTGGATTACTCCTCTCCTGGAGTGTGACACTTCAGTGAGGACTGACATTCCTGGGAAGACGCCTGAGCACATCCTGCTAATGTTAATGCCTCCTCCAAAACCATCCCTTTGGTTAATAAAAAACTCAGCCTTGGATTTGTCTCCTCCTCCACAGAGTCCTGGAGCTTGAACAGTCTGAGAGGAGTCTGGAGTTCTGCATTTCAATCAGGGGATTGTCTTTTTGGGACAAACCAGCCTTGATTCTTCAAAGCACTAAAAGAATGCTCCAAACCCTCACACTTCTGACGGATGAGGAGCTTTTCCTCTACAATTCCACAGCTGAGAGCTGAAGTTTAGCTGCTCTGGGGGAAATTTGATCTTCCAAACTGCTCTACCAACAACTCCACAGCACTGGAGCATTCCTGGGCTGACACAGCTTTTTCCAGAAGTCACTCCCACCTAATCCCACCAACATTTTAGAGCATTCAGAGACATTTCTCTCATGAGCATCTCCGCTGCCCCAGCTGGAATCACCTTGAGGACATCTCCTGCCTCCAGCTCGAAGGTCCTGGCTTTCAGCTGGATGCCTTTCCCTGGCTGGCTCTGGATGGAGTAGATGCACTCGTGGTTGTTGTTGTAGTTCAGGGGGTAGTTGGGGGACAGCAGCACTCCCTGGGTCCCCGTCACGGACGAGCCGCATTCAGCTGCACCAAGACACAGTGACATGGACATTTCAGTGACCCCAGACATGTCCTGGCCACACCACACATGCAGGTGGCTCCTCTGAGGGCCACAGCTGCTCAGCCCTCCCTGCAGCAGGAAGGAAAGAGGCTTCTCCCTTGTTGTTTTTTCATTGCTGATGCTTTAAGTTTTATCTTCCATGTATTTCAGGTTCTGCACTGCCCAGGGGTGCAGCTCTGAGCTCACAGTCAGTGTCACTCAGCTCTGCACACAGCAGGGACACAAAACAAACCCTTTTCCTGCTAGAAACTAAGGACAACTGTTAGAATTTTTCAGGCCCAAAAGCACAAACAAGGGTGGCTGAAGGGAGGAGAAACAAGGATGGGACTTCACAACCTGAAACTGTAATTGGACAATTAAACCCCAATATGCAAATGGACTAAAACTTATAAAAGTGACACCTGGTGTGCATTTGTCCATTTTGTCACCATTTTTGCTGTAGCCCTGGCCAGGCTCTTGTCCTGCCCAAGGTGTACCTTAAAGGCCTTTTAATAAATCTCTACTTTATTCTCCAGCTCTGTCCAGTCTCTGTTCCAGCTCAGCCTTCCCAAGGCATCACCACAACCTGCAGATTGTCCCCTTTTCCACCACATTTTCCAGCCAGGCTTCTCTCCTCCTTCAGAACCTGCAGAAATGGGAATCTGGGGGGAATCGATGAAAATATAAATCTGTGTGAATCTCTGTGAAATCTGTGGGAAATCTGCATTAATCTGTGTAAAATCGATACAAATCAGTATAAATCTGTGGGGAATTGTGTAAAGGTAAATCTGTGTGAATCTCTATGAAACCTGTATAAAATCAGTATAAACCTGTATAAATCAGTGTGAATCTGTGTAAAATCAGTGTAAATCTGTATAAATCTGGGTGAATCAGTGGGGAATTTGTGGGGAACCTGTGTAAATGCAAATCTGTGTGAATCTCTGGTAAAATCTGTGAGAAATCTGTACAAATCTGTGTGAACCTGTATAAATCTGTATAAAATCAGTACAAATCTGTATAAATCTGGGTGAATATGAGTAAAATCAATACAAATCTGTATAAATGTATGTAAACCTGTATAAATCTGTGTGAATCTCTGGTGAAACCTGTGAGGATCTGTGGGAAATTTGTATAAATGTGTGTGAACCTGTATAAATCTGTGAGAATCTATATAAATCTGTGTAAAATCAGTATAAATCTGTAGAAATCTGGGTGAACCTGTACAAATCAGTGTGAATCTGTGTAAAATCAGTGTAAATCTGTATAAATCTGTGTGAATCAGTGGGGAATTTGTGGGGAACCTGTGTAAATGCAAATCTGTGTGAATCTCTGGTGAAACCTGTGGGAAATCTGTACAAATCTGTGCGAACCTGTGTAAAGTAAGTATCAACCTTGTGTGAGCCTGCACAGATCTGTGTGGCTGTGCCTCAGAACAACCCCACGCTGAGGATTTTCTGTTCCTCCCACACGAGCCAGCCATGAGTCACTGTTTTCCCAGCCTGTTTACCCTGGGAGATTTTCCTGCTGTCAAACACTGGCTGCCTGATGCTCTGGGGCTGTGGGGACAGGCAGGGATGGGGACAGGCACTCCAAAGTCCCCCTCAGAGTAATTTTTGGGATCAACCTCCTGTCCCTGAGTGTCCCCAGAGCTCCTGGAGTGAGGAGAGCATGGCAGGGCAGCTCCTGGCTCTGCTGCTCCTCCAGGGAAGGGTGAAGGAAGGAGCAGCAGCAGATGCACCCAGAGGAGGCATTTTGGAGGTGACTTTGTCCTCTGCTCTTGCCACGGGATGAAAAGCAGGATTTTGGTACAGAATCCCCAGGGATGATGCTGGGGATGTCTCAGGGAGCTCTCCTGGCCAGAGGGCTTGGAGAAAGGAACAAAAACCACTCTGAGCTCTCCCCAGCCCATGTCTAGGACAGGAGCTGAATGCAGAGTGTCTGGAAGAGCAATTAAATCTCCTGTGATCTTAATGAGTCAGTCTCCCGTTTCCATCCCTATCCAGGCAGATCTGAGCAGGCAGTGGGGACACTGTGACAGAGCTGTCACCCTGGCACAGAGCTCTGGGCCATCAGCCCTCAGTTTGCCCTGTCATGATAAACCCAAGCTGTTCATCCAGAGCCAGGAACAGCAGCCACAGTGTCCACTCAGTGCTGCTGTCTGAGCCTCGAGTTTAAAGCTTTGTAAATGATTATTTTTTTGATTCTCATTCCCCCTGATGAGCTTTATCTGCAGCCTGATTGTTATTCCTGCCCTGAAGAGGCTGCCTGGCCCAGCAGGATGAGGCTCAGGGCTCAGCAGGGCTGGGAAATTCAGCACCACGGGCTGGGAGGAGGCAGAATTGGGCTCTGGTGGGGACCCCTGCCCTGAAATGGCCCTCAAAGGTCACCCAGAGCTCGGGACAATCTCCTGAGCAGGTCTGGCCACCAGGTGAGATCTGGAGGAATCCCTCAGGCTCTGAGTGAGAACTGGGAACAATTTCCTATTGAAATTCTACACCCAAAAAAGGTGTGACATCTTTTCCCCAAGGCCTGGAGCATCCCTCCTTCCTTCCAAATCTGTGTCCCTGTTCTGTCACACTCCCCATCCCTGCCAGGTCAGAGTTCTGCACCTCCCTGCAGCAGGAACAGCAGCCAGGAGCCAGCTCCGTGCTGCAGATCAATCCTTCCCCTCCTCTGCCCTTGCATTTATTGATTTATCACTGCAAAAAAAACCAGCTGGAGGGGCTGAAAAAGGCCCTGTAGCGGTCAGGAAGGGAAAGGTCAGGAAAGGAAGGGAAAGTTCAGGAAGTGAAAGGTGTAAGAAATGTGTGAACAACAAGGGAGAGGTCACAGCCACAGGAGTTTCCCAGACACATCCACAAGAAAGTGGGATTTAAATAAAGTGCCTGGGTGTGGAGGTGACAGCACTCTGTAATTCCAAGGGGGAATACCTAAAACCAGGGCTGGCAGCAGGAACTGCCCCAGAAGGGAGGAGCAGCTCTGGAATCACTGGGGGCACAGGGGCTCCTGGGGATGTGTCACCTCCTGGGGACGTGCCACCCCTCTGTGCCCAGCTGGGGAGGGCACTGAGCCCTCGTGCAGGGCTGGAAGCTCCTTCCAGCTGCCTCTCCCCCATCCCTGCCCCGGATCACCCCCTGATCCCATCCCAGGGGTGTCACCCACCCATCCCAGTGATGTCACTCATCCCTCCCAGGGAATATCACCCATCCCAGGGGTGTCACCTAACCCAGGGATGTCACCCACCCATCCCAGGGGTGTCACCTAACCCAGGGAATGTCACCAATCCATCCCAGGGAATGTCATCCATCCCAGGGGTGCTACCCATCCAACCCTGGGGCGCTCCCATCCATCCCAGGAATGTCACCCCTCCATCCCAGAGGTGTCACCCTTTCATCCCAGGGGCGTTCCCATCCATCCTAGGGATGTGACCCACATCAGAGATGTCCCCCATCCATCCCAGGAATGTCACCCATCCCACGGGTGCTTCCACCCATCCCAGGGCTGTCATCCATCCATCCCAGGGATGTCACCTATCCCAGGGAATGTCACCCATCTGTCCCAGGGGTGTCACCCATCCCAGTGGGGCTCCCATCCACCCCAGGGAGTATCACCCATCCTAGGGGTGTCACCCATCCATCCCAAGGGTGTCACCCATCCATCTCAGGGGTGGGGCTGTCACCCATCCCATGGGCTGTCACCCACCCCAGGGCTGTCATCCATCCATCCCAGGGATGTCACCTCTCCCAGGGAATGTCACCCATCTCTCCCAGGGGTGTCACCCTTTCATCCCAGGGGTGTTCCCATCTATCCCAGGGAGTATAACCCATCCCAGTGGTTTCACCCATCCATCGCAGGGGTGTTCCCATCCATCCTAGGTATGTGACCCACTTCAGAGATGTCACCCATCCATCCCAGGGGCGGGGCTGTCACCCATCCCAGGGCATATCCTTCATCCATCCCATGGCAAGTCATCCATCCAAGGAGTGCTCCCATTCATCCCAGGGAGTATCACCCATTCCAGGGGTGTCACCCATCCATCCCACGAGTGTCACCCATTCCAGTGGTGCCCCCATCCATCCCAGTGGTGCTCCAATCCATCCCAGGAATGCTCTCATCCATCCCATGAGTGCTCCTATCCATCCCAGGGAGTATCACCCATTCCAGGGGTGTCACCCATCCATCCCAGGGCAAGTCACCCATCCATCCTAGGGATGTGACCCACCTCAAGGATGTCACCCATCCATCCCAGGGGCGGGGCTGCCACCCATCCCATGGCATGTCACCCACCCCAGGGCATGT
>VWZU01004607.1:0-10691 GCA_013397095.1 Sterrhoptilus dennistouni
TGGGTTTCCTCAGCTCCAGAGGGTGCTGAGCCCCGCCCCAGCACCTTTCTGGGATGTGGGGAGGGGACAGGGCACATCCCAGCCCCAAATCCCACTGGTGCAGCCCCTGCAAGAGCTCAGCCTTGTCCCGCAGAGTTGGAGGAGCAGAGCAGCAAAAGCCTCGTTAAATCTGCAATTTGGAGCTGAAATATCCTTTATCAGAAATTTATAACCCATTTAAAATGAATCCATTCAGGGCCCAGCGAGGGTCCTGGCTGAGGGAGGAGATAATTCCCCAGGTTTATTTATATAGTTTGATAGCTTTTATGCCAGGTTAGTAAAAAAGAGTCTGCGCCAATAAAATACTTTTTTTCTGCTTGTAAAACTCGGGAGGTTTTATCTGTGGTGCTGAATGGTGCTGCCTTGTAGCTTTCTCTGGGATCTGGGGGAGGCAGGAGGGAACAGTTGTTCAGCCTCTCTTCCCAGCATCCCAAACCATCCCTTGGCATCTGAACCATCCTTGAACTGCTCATTTGGGTGGAAAGAGAGCTTGGACTCACTGATGGAAGGAAAACCCAGTCAGGTCTAATCAAAAATCCCTTCAGCTTTCTATCACAGTGATAGAATTGTTAGAAATGGCACAAAGTTTAAACATTTTTTTATGTAACATTAGTCATCATCGGGGAGTAAAGGAGATGCTGGGCCCTGGGTGACATTTGCTCTAATCTGAGGCTCCTTCTCAGCTCCCCAGCTCCAGGGATTGTTGGTTTGAACTGAAATTCTCTGGGTTTTTTTCCTCACACTCATCCATTTCCCTGCTCAGCTGGATGAGGCTCTGCTTTTGATACCCACTAAAAGGTGCCAAGCAGCACCAGTGGTTTCCTTGTCCTTGTTAACAAAAGAAGAAAACCAACTGGGAGAGGAAGAACCCCAAACTCCAAGCCCCAGGGGGCAGTTTTAGTCTTGGCTCTCTGTGCTAAGTCTCGGTTTTCTGTTGCCAGGCTGAGTTTAGTGCTGCTGTAATGATGGTGGGGTAATAACAGCAGCTCTAACAGCTCTGATTCAATTGCAGCACAATTACTGCTGCAAAAATATCCTCATTGTGGAATTTAAAGTGACTGGGGAAATGCTGGATAACCCTCTGCAAAGTGGAGCATCGGGAAAAGGCAGCAGAGGTGATGCTGCTGCTTAATTTTGTGACCCACACCTGTCAGGTTCTGCTGTGGCACCCAGGAATGGTGCTGGAAACTCACAGTTTTGGAAAAACATCAGGAAAAACACCCCCCTGGAACGGGGGAATTTCACCTGAGAGGGAATGCCCTGCCTCCTGCATTTTCTGCCCCTGGAAAAGACCTCAGAGGAAGAAATTCTCTAAGGATGGAGGCTGTGGATGTGTTAGCAGCAGCAGCAGCCGAGAGAATGGGTTACAGGGAATTTGTAATTTGACATGCTGTTATGTAAGGGCTCCATTCACTCCTCGCCCAGATACAGCACAGAGAACAGGCGGATTAATGGCAGCATTTATTGCGGAGGAAAACAAGGTGATCAAATCTGAGCGACTTTCCCCCTTTCCTCAGAGATACAGGAGCAATTACAGGACGGCGTAATCTGAGAGGGGCCTTTGTGAGCACACAATGGAGGGAAGAAAGGAAACTCCGCGGGGGAAAAGAAGAGGAGCCGGAGGGAGGAAAGCAGTGGGAGCAGGCAGTGTTATCTGTGACAGCGACACGGTGTAAACTGGCAGCAGCAAAGTGACAACTCGGAGAGAATTGCGGCTGCAGCACCGGCTGATAAGGGAGAGCATCGACACCAGGGTGGAGGAATTCACCCAGGGGAAATGGAGAATTCCATCCTTGCAAGGGACGGGGGCCGTGGTGGGGAGAGGGTGTAGGAGAAGGGAATAGAGGGGACCTCACCCCTGATCAGTAAGAGCTGTGTTAATTACCCAATTCAGCCTGCCACCTGATGAATCAGTATATCCAATAAAGATAAGTGTGATAAAAGGGAGTGTGTTTGCTGATGAGGGGAGATCATGAAGGAGGAGGAACCTTGAAGAAGAGGGAATGAGAGGATCACAAAGGAGGAGGATCCTGGGGAGAGAGAATCCCTGCTATGAGGTCAGTCTGGGGCTGCAGTTAGGGCCTGTTGTTGGAACCTGCAGCCAGTCTAGCTGGGTAAAAGCTGCAGTCACAGTCTGCACACCAATCCCTGCAGTCACAGTCTAGCTGGGTAAAAGCCTGCAGTCACAGTCTCACACCAATCCCTGCAGTCACAGTCTACCCAGGTAGAAGCCTGCAGTCAGAGGCTGCACACTAATCCCTGCAGTCACAGTCTCACCAATCCCTGCAGAGTTCAGCAGGCAATAACCAGCAGTCAGAGGCTGCAAGGGAAACCCACAGCAGGAGCTGCTGCAGCCAGAGTCAGTGAATGGTTGGAGTCAGGATGGCTGAGCTGTGAAGAGGAATAAACCAGAACCCTTTTCATGCTCTGATAAACAAGCAGACTTTGTCTGGTCTCATTTCTACCCCCTAACAAGAGGGTGCTGCTGCAGGGATGGGATGGCTCTGGACACTGGAAATCCCAATTTCTGACATTTTTTGTGGCTTGAGCCCTACAGGTGCTGCTTCCCCTGAAAAGGCCAGAGCTGTAAGTGGCTTGTGGAGACAAAAGAGATAAATTGCCACTGGCCACCTGTTTTATTTACAGTTTCTTACCCTTCCTATATTGCTTTTGCCCCTGATTAAAACCCTCTGGCACCTTTGATGGAGTCATTTCTTCCAGACCTGAGATGTTGATGGCACTGAGCACCTGGCACTGCTTGGGAGGACAGAATCCAGGGCTATCTGCTGCCTTTCCAAATGTGCAGGAATTTCTAAATCCTCCCTTTTTCCCATTCCAGGGACTTTGGTTTCCTGCTAAATCCTGAATTCACTGTAATCTAGATGATTAAAGAAATATTCATAGGCAGTGCAATGGGAGTGAAAGATAAAATATAACGAGCTCCAACTCTGCTTTTTTTTTTGTTTTGCAAACCATTCCTTGCTGTCCACGCACCCTGCAAAGAATCCAGGGAAGTGCAGTTGTTGTAACAAGCGACAATCATTAACCATGGAGAGCAGTCAGCCACAAAACAAAACCTAAAAAAATACGACTTGTTTTCAGCACCTCCAATGTGGAATTGTGAAATAAAAGCATGAGGGTGATGAAAATATTCAAGTGAGTCCCAAAAGGGAAACAGGGAGAAGCTGTTGATAGTGGGGACTTGTGTTTTACTACTAAATAAATCTGGATTTGGGTTGGCATTGACCAGGCTGCTCATGGGTCTCCAGGAGGATGTGCCTGGCCCTTGCAGAGGGGGAATGTGGTGCTTTGCTTTGGAGCTGTCCCATGGAAAAAATTCCCCTTGGATACCGAGTGACAGCTGATGTGAACAGAGAGGGAAATGAGTGTGAGGAGATCTGCAATCCCTGTGCAGTGACAACTTTGCAAGCACTGATAATAAGGGGGAAATTCAGTGTACAGACAGAGCAGCTCCCCTCCAAAGGTATTTAGGGAAGCAGTGACATTTCACAGGCTCTGTGGTGCCAGCAGAGCCATTAAAAGTTGTTTATCACGCAGGCTCATCCCTGTTGTGGGGATTTGGGGGCAGTCATTTGGTTTCCACGACAATTTAATTTCAAGGTGCCGAGTTCCCCTCTTGGTGTTGTGTTCATTTGCCTGGGCTGGTTGAGTGTCTTGTAATGGATCTGAGAGAAATGACCTGGGTTGTGTTGATGGAATTTTAGAGAATTCCCTACTAGATCAGAAAAAAATCCATGCCTGGACTACATCAGCTTTACTCATTTACACTTTAAATCAAGAGAAATCACTGCAAAATAAATGTTATTTGTTACTGTATTGACATACTGCAATTTTGCATCTTTTCCCTGCCCTGTTCTCATTTTCCCCTGCAGGTGAGTGGAGGCCACAGGTAAATTCTGACACTTTAGGGAGAACAGTGAGTTCCTTAACACAGCTTTGGGAGCTAAATTCCCTCACTAAATGCATTTTTGTAATGCCTGGGAGTGAAAGCAGGGCAAGCCAGCCTGCGGTGTCTAAAACTCCTTTTTTCCAACTATTAAAATAGTCACTATAATCAATCTCCCCGTTGCCAAAGCAGGAAGGATCTTTGTAAAACCAACTCTGAGCAAGTGGGTGCAGAACAAGTGAATAAGTATCGCTGGGAATGGCTCAGGATGGGGATGAGTAATGGCAATTATCACACGTTAAAAGGTGTCTATACTGACGTGTGTCACCGTGTGAGGTGTGCAGGGAACAGCTTTAGATGGGATTTTGGGAAGGAATCCTTCCCTGGGAGGGCGGGCAGGGGCTGGGATGGAATTCCCAGAGAACCTGTGGCTGCCCCTGGATCCCTGGAAGTGTCGAAGGCCAGGCTGCAGCAGCCTGGGATGGTGAGAGGTGACCATGGCAGGGGTGGCACTGGATGATCTTTAAAGTCCTTCCATCCCAAACCATTCCAGGATTCTGTGTCTTGCCTCTCTGGAGCAGTGGAGCAGTGGAGAGCCCAGTGCTCTGAGAAGGGAGTGACCATGGGGCACCATGGGATCACCCTGATGTCCCAACACCATCTGGGTTCTCTTGGGATGGCACTGGGGGAGCACTCAATCAGATGGATTCCATGGCAGAATCAAAAAGAATGAGGAATACACTCCCTCCATCCCTCCGTCAGCTCCAGGGAGAACAAACACATCAAACCTGCCAAATGAGGCCAAACTTTGGGGCAAAACCAGCGAGGAAAGGGGCAGCTGGGCTGAGAGGGGGCATTTCCAGGCTGATCCTTTCCAAGTGGTGCACCAGGGCTGGGCTGGTGGCGGGAGGGGCAGGGGGACAGTCCCTGCCCTGCCCGGGGACAGGCTGAGCTCGGCTGCCCCCTCGTTCCCACCCTGAACTAGCAGTGACAGGAGGGAATGCCGTCCTGACAATTCCTGGGCAATTCAATTCCAGACACTGGAAATCCTGATTTCTGTCATTTTTGTGGCTTGAACCCCACAGGTGCAAGGGAGGTTTAGGGAGGTGCAGCCCAGCCCCGCTGTCCCTGCCCTGCCCCAGGGGCTGTGACAAACCCCTGGGGATTCCTGACCCTGTGGAATCTGAACACCAAACTGGGAGCCCCTTTCAGCTCTGGCCTCTTCAGGGGAAGCAGCACCTGTAAGGTTCAAGCCACAAAAAATGACAGAAATTGGAAATTCCAGTGTCTGGAACCTTTGGGATTTCCAGTGTCTGGAGCCTTCCCATCCCTGCAACAGCGTCCTCCCCACCCTCCCCTTGTTAGAGAGTAGAAATGACAAAAACCCACTGATTTTCCTCCCTTTCCCCTCCCTTTCTTTTATTAGCCTCTAAATAATTAACAGGCAGCTCCTGCTCTGTGGCTGCTGCTTTGCAGCCCGAGCAGGGCCTGGAGCAGATGAAATAAATCCACGAGTTGCCATTCCCAGTTCCCTAGCAACGAGCCAAAGCAGGGAAAGGCACTGGGGCCGAGCACAACGAGATGTTCAATCCATTAATATTCCTCACCCGAGGCTGGGAAGAGCAGCCCTGGTGCAGGGATGGGCTGTGGAGAGGGAGGAAATCCTGTTAGTCCCAAAATGAGGGGGCACAAAGGGAACAATCTGAGAGTGGGGAATGGGAAAATGAGGATTCCTCTGGTGCAACACTATGTGAGAGGTGTGTTAAACATGTGGGTTTGGGGGTTAAATCGTGGATCCAAGTTTAAACCAAGTGCAGTTTAAACCAAGCTCTTTAAATAAAAATATTTTATTTAAAAATTTTATTCTGAAAATTATTATTTATTCTGAAAATTATTATTTATTCTAAAAAAAATTCTAAAATTTATTCTAAAAATTGTATTCTTACATTTATGTTTTATCTTGGTTTAAACCAAGACTTTCAAAAATCAGATTTCTTCAGCTGGCTGCAGATCCCATGCATGGCTGGGGGCCTGGGCTGGGGATTGAGTTGTTCCACGCTGTGGCAGCAAATAAATGAAGTTTTGGGGACTTTTTGGGGGGTAGATGGAGAAGTTTCTCTGTGGAAAATGAGCTGGGCTGCAGGGAGGAGGGTGAGGCAGCACAGAACCAACCCCTGATTACTTAAAACAGTGAAATTCAGAGAAATAAAGTCACCTGTGTGGTGAACAGGGACAAACTGACGGTGACAGCAGCAAGAGAAGGTGAATTATTGTCCACATGGGGTGGGAATTCCAGGGGAGGAAGGGCTCTGTGTGTTGTAGGTGTCCCCAAAATTCTACCTGTGCTCACCCAAAATTGTTTTGGACAACTTGGAATTCTCCAAGAATGATCTTGGCTGCTGCAGGGAAAGCTCCCTCCTCATCCTGCTCTGCACAACCCGACTGAGAGGTGCATTTATTTCCATATTAAAGCTCGGAAGGATTTTTTTCCTTCACCAGGAGGTGAAAATTGAGGTATAACAACGTTCAAAACCAACCAACCAACCACCCCTCAAGGATGTGCTTGGAGCACTTTGGTTTCCTACAATTTTTTGTAGGACGAGAAGCAACTTTAGATTTCCTCCCGACGCAATAAATCCTCTGCCAGGAGCGCAGGTTAAAACACACTTAATTGACCCCTGACTCATTAATTGTTTAAGGGGGAAGATAGCGACAGCTTCAGCATATTTAATTAACCGCTGAAAATTCGGCAGCGAGTTAATTACCACGTAACATTCGCCTCTCTAACAAACATTTCTTGAGACGAGGTAAGCAAGGCAACAATAATTGTAACAATTAATTAGAAATTAAACTGATAATGGTTACAGCTGCTAACAATTAGCGGCTAATTATGTCAAGCACTTTAACCGCTTGGAAAAGGACTGGAGGCTGGTCGGAGAGGGATAAATAACCGGCTCCACCCTTCCTGGTATTCGATACTACAGAGGGGTTTTTTTGGGAAGAAGCTCAGCCGGGTTCCAGGGAAGGCTGGAAATTCTGAATTAGCAAGGATTGGGATGAGATCCATTAAAAACCTCACTGTTTGTCAATAATTATCCATGTTTAAAAGACTTAAACCTTGAAGTTTTTGGGCACCATCTGTATTTTTTTACTTTATTTTACAGGGGAAAAAAGTGTTTCTGAGAGGCTTCGCTCAATGCGAAAACTGCCCTGTGCCAATATTTCATTTCTTCTTGGTTTGGAAAATAATAATTTCATGTTTTAAATGCCTTGGGCCTCTGATGGCTTCTGAAACTCAGTGTCAAAAAAATACCCAAAAAACCAGATGATTTGACACTTAAAGAAAAATTTGTGTTGCTGCTCAGATGTGATGAGTGATGTCTCCCTGAGGCCCTGCTTGGGCTTTAATCTGCATTTCCAGGAGGAGAAATTCACCTGTTTGGTGTTCCTGCAGCCACACCAGAGCAGGACTTCTCCCCCTGCAGAGCCCCGGGGCTTTTCCCTGCCAGCACAGGGAATATCCCAGGCTGAATGTGCCAGAGATGCTCCCAACCCCATCCTGGGGTGGCATTTGCTGCTGGGGTTTGGACGGCAAAAAGAAAGAAAAGCCCAAAGCTTGGGTGTGTTAGCAAGGGACAAAACATCCCATAACGGGTGAGACCCCGCAGCTCCAGGGACACAGAACTGGAAATGAAGGGATGTGGGAAGGGCTGGTCACAAGGAGGGGCTCTGCTGCTCCGCGAGGATTTGGGTGCGGATTCCTGGATTTGGGTGCGGATTCCTGGATTTGGGTGCGGATTCCTGGATTTGGGAGTGGATTCCTGAATTTGGGAACATCCCTGCTGCGAGTTTTGAGAGAGGACAGAGGGTTGGTGAGGTTTCCTGCAGATTGTGGATTCTCTGGCTGCCAAAACTTTGGTGTTCCGTGCTGTGGGAACCAGTGAAGACCAGGAATTGGATCTCTCAAGGCCTGGATTGAAGCGTGATGAGCCAGTGGCTTTTCTACCCCTCTAGAAATTCTCTATTTTTGGCATCTCTTGGTACTCTTTGACATAAAAACGAGCCTGTTTGATGCTGTGAGAGCTTGGAGTCCCTCCTGTTGGTCTGGGCAGCTTTTCCCCAATGTTCCCTTTGTGTTTCTTGGAATCCTGACCATATTCCAGGACAGCCATTCCATGAAAATGCTTCCTACTTTGGTTCTCCTGAGCAGGGCACGTACCAGGAGCAAAAATATGAGAGTTTTCCCCACTTTTTTTCCCCCTGTGAGCAACACAAAAATTTTCACTGCAGCATCTCTGCTATAAATAGCAGAGATAAAATTTTGGGGATGTAAATTTTGTCTGATTTAGGCCTCAGGGGTGACCTTGGGGCATTGTCCCTTGGCTTGCCCCACACTGTGGTTGCCCAAATTTTCCCTCCCCAAATCCCAACCTGCCAGCAGCCCCTGGTTGTTTTTGGAGCATAATGAAGCCTGGACTTTGCCAGCATGAGACAATGAAATGTAATAATTGGAGCTGTAAAACCCATCTGTTCGAGCACACGGAGTGGTTGTTTTTTTTTCCCATGATGTGGAATTGCTTGTGCTCCCCATTTATATTTAAATCCTGTCCCTGTGGAGGGAACTTTCCCTGCCAAAGCAGCCTCTGGAATGAGAGCATAGCTGTGCCCAGGAATTTTCAGGGCTCAGGCTGAGGGACAGGCTGTGCACCCAGCTGGGGCTGCTGGCATTCCGGAGGTTTCAGCTGAATCCCACTGGATTTTGGGGGAATTTGGAGGCCAAATCTGGCGGTGTAGGTGGACATCAATGATTGCTGTTGCTCCTGCTAGGAGTAGTATAGGGCTAAAATGATTTCTGAGGTAGCAGGGCCTGAGAACAGGATGTTGGCTTCACTGCAACCAGAAGGTTATTTTCATGCCATTGCTTTAACTAAATCAAGTACAACTTTTCCCAGGTAATGGGGAGGGGGGGCGGGGATAATTGTGATTCTTAGTTAAATATGTAGGCCTTGGAAATGAAGTTAGATAGATCAGGTGGATCTGTACCTGAATAATGAATATGATAAATGACATTATTGTTAAGTGTAATGTTTGTTTGCTAACTGAATATGATCATTATCTTAAACCAGAATCTTAACCAAGAATCACGAGAATTGATTGTTACAGGTTTATGCTTGGGTANCATTATTGTTAAGTGTAATGTTTGTTTGCTAACTGAATATGATCATTATCTTAAACCAGAATCTTAACCAAGAATCACGAGAATTGATTGTTACAGGTTTATGCTTGGGTAGATGTCCTGGGTTGTAGTGTAGGATGTGCACAAAGTATTAATTCCATCACCATCTCCATGAGCTGTTGGAACCAGGTGGGGCAGTGTTTTCCCAGGCCCCTCCTTTGGGCTCTTCTGCTCATGGCCCATCAATGCCTTGCCCAGGACTCACAGGGAACTCCCTCCAGGAGCTCTCTCTGTTTAATGGGCCATCAAGGACCCACTGCACGACTCCTCATCCCATTGGGAGATGCTCCGCCCAGGGGGAGGAGCCAAGCATTCCCACCTGGAGAGAATCTGGGATTTGGGACAGGACAAGCAGCCCTGAGCCACTGGATTCCCAGAGGAGCAGAGCTCCCAGACCTTTCTGTGGGATCACTGCTTCAGGAAGAGCCCCTCACCTGGACTGCTCCCACCACCCTGCTCAGGGTGTGTTCTGACTCTGTCAGTGGTCTTTTGTACTATTGCTTTTATTTTATTTTATTTTACGTTTTTTCCTTTCTTCTTATTAAATTGTATTTCTGACTTGGAGCCTCTCACTCGTTTTGCTTTCAAACTGCGACAGTAGAATCAATGGAACAATGGGGTTTAATGATTACCATGTATTCTTATGTAACAAGAAAAGTATAAAACTGTGTCTATTTTGAACTTCTGGCAGAGTGGGATTTGGGTCCGTTCCCCGATTCCCAGAGCTCTCAATAAAGCACCGCACACAATCATTGTGTGTTTTTCCTATGCCAACACTGCCTTGTCCTAACCCTGTTCTGCTCCATCTTCACCCCAGTCTGAGGAAGCGAAAATCCCACCAGGACTGTTAAACCACGGGGAAAATGCAATTTGGGCTCTTCCTCAGGTGCAGTTTCTCATTTCAATCGCTTATTACATTAAACACCCGTGGCTTGTGCCATCCCAGCCACATTTCCCCTCACTCATGTGCCTGAGGGGCTGGATCTGCCCGGGGCTGTCCCAGGTGCCTGTTCTATGAGGAGGATGGAGCCAGTTTGGCTGCAGGGCTTGGCCCAGGGAAGGATTGCAGGACTGGGGGCCTGGACCTGCCAGGGAACATGAGTCGTGCTGGGCTGCAGGTCATAAAATTCCATGTTTAGCCTGGTTTTTTTGGCAATAACCCATTCCCTGGCTGCACCAGTGCTCCTTGCACCAATGCTTTGTTGGTTTTCTTGTGTTTGTCTATTTTAGAACAAAAAAAATATCTAAATATCTAATAAAATGTTAGATAACTTTTTAGAATAATTTTTTTAGAATAAATAATAACTTTTAGAATAAAATTTTAAAATAAAATAATGTAATAACATAATAAAATATAAATAAAACATATAATAATACCATTTTTAGAATAATAATTTTTAGAATAAATTTTTTAATGAAACTATAAATATAATAGTATATTAAGATATAAATAAAACATAATTATAATAAAATAATTTTAGATTTTTTAAATAAATAATTATTTTAGAA
>VWZU01004607.1:11155-22330 GCA_013397095.1 Sterrhoptilus dennistouni
AAAAAAAAAACCAAAAACAAAAAAACCAAATTAAATGAAAGCACATCAGGGTTTTGAGCAGTTTTATGAGCTGGAGAGGCTGCAGTGGCTCTCCCCTCTCCAGGGAGGCTGCAAGGAGATGTCAAACCTGCACTGAGGCACCACCAGTGATGAGGAGATGGAGTCTGCAGGTGATTCCAGGAGATCTGAGTGCTGGAGCACCAGGAAAGAGAATTAATTAATTCATCTGCCTCAGTGCAGGAGGGGCAGGGAGGTGGCAGCACATGGAGATTCCTCTCTCCAGCACTTCCCTGGGTTTGGTGGGTGGGGAGGATCAAACTGAGCCCTGGGCACATCCTGGCTGGGAATTCTCAGCACTCAGATCCTGCAGGAGCTGCCAGCACAGAGCAGGGGAGCAGCTCCCATTCCCTCTTGGTGTTTCCAGCAAAGAGAGATGAGCTGGGAAAGGCTGGAATTTAGGAAAAATTTTTCACAGAAAGAATAATAAAGTATTGGGATGGTCTGCCCAGGGAGGTGGTGGAGTCACCATCCCTGGATGTGTTTAAAAAAAGGATTGGATGTGGTACCAGGGTTTAGTTGACTTGTCAGGGCTGGGTTGGACTTGATGATCTTGAAGCTTTCTTCCAACCTGGAGATTCTACGAAGGGACAAAACCAGCTTGGAACCATTTTGAAGGAGTTGGGATGGGCCTCAAAATAAGAATGAGGAGTTTCCATGGCTGAGCTATCAATGACAATTAAATAACCACTGAAATAACAGCTCAAATCAAGTTTAATGCTGAAGTTGGGAGGGGACAGAGGGTTTTTAAGGCACATCAAAGCAGTGATAAGCAGAGCTGGCCAGAAGAATGCAGTCACAGTTTCTCAGGGGGGTTTGGGGTGGGAAGGTTTCCTTGCCCTTTGCTGTCCCATCTGACATTCCCAATCTGTAGTTCTGGTTTTATGTTTGAGGTGTTTTGGTTTTCTGAAATTCTTTTCCCAGGGAATTTTCTGTAAACTGGAGAAATGTTTTTGTAGCTGTAACTTTGTTATCCATTCCTTTCCCCAGGAGGGACTTCTTGATGTCCCTCTGCTCTGACCAATGGGAGTGAAGAGGTTTGTCTTTGTGTCACCAATCCAATTGGTCTGTGTGAAATAGTATAAAAGGGAGACACATCCCAAAAATAAAGGAGTCATTTCAGCCTTCTGAATCTCAGAGTCTGTGTTGCTGTGGTGTGAAACAGCATCACCAATCCATGTGCATGGAGGAATCTGTGGCTGTGCCTTGGTTTCCCTGTCAGGGATATGAATCCCCCATTGGAGGCTCAGGGACCCCCGAGGGCAGGGGCTGCTCCCCTTGCTCCAGGCTCTGCTCCCTCACACTCTGGTCAAGGCAGGAAACCTTGGTCCCCACAGCTCCCCTCAGACTGAGGCAAGCACAAAAATCCAAATAAAACCTTCCCAGAACCCAAATCCAAACATTTCTAACCTCCTAATTTTAATGGGGCAGCCTGAGGTAGATGTGCCTGGGTGCATCCTGCTCTGTTTTCCATTCAAAGTTCAAGGAAACTTCTCCCACTCCTGCTCCAAGCACAGCAGATTCCCATCCTAATGAAGCTCCCTGCTGCCAGAGCTGTGCTGCAGAGAGCCCATTACTGCAGGAACCATTTCTCCTCGTGCCCACACTCTCCGTTAAGGAGCAGTTTGTATAATTTTATGAGTTTTGGGAGCCTCAGTGAATGCTCTGTGTTCCCCCCTTCAAACCAAGGCTCACATCAGCAGCTGCTGGGTCTCCTCAGGTGAGGTGGATCCTCTCTGTGTGTAAAACTTCCCTTTTCCTCCTCTGCTCCCTGGTTTCTGCTGGCAAACACATCTGTGCCTTGCACTGTTAGTCTTTGTGTGGATATGAGCAGACAGGGATTTTCTCTGCAATAAAAACCATCAACAGAGCCATGAAATGGGTTTGGCTCCCTGGCTCGGGCTGCACACGTCCAAACAGTAAAATCTGTAACCCAGAGGTGCAAAAAAAAGAAGAAAGTAAGAAAAAAAATTATTAAAAAATAGCAGCAGGTGTTTACTTCAAGTGATTTTCTCTGCCTCTGAAGCTGGCAGTTCACTTAAGGATGTTTGTGGCCTTGTGCTTAATATTTCCTTGATAAATTTGGGTCAGAGATGGATTGCTGTGCGTATTTTAGTGCAGAGGAGGAAAATATTTGCAGAACAGGAGCTATTATAAATATATATATAAAATATTTGTAGAACAGTGGAGGCAGCACAGGTAGGGGGGTTGGAGCAGTGGGAACCGGCACTGGTTATACTGGGATGGCTTTTCTGGTGGGAACTGGGGAGAATATCCTGGGTAATTTCGTGCACAGGGAGCAATTCCTCCCTTTGAGGATTCCTCAGCCCCTGATGCTCAGTTTGGGCCCCTCCTGGAGCCTCTTCCAGGCCTGGATTCAGGGATTTGTGGGTTCAGAGCCCATGCTGATGCACCAAGGTTTTGTTGTTGTGGTTTTTTTTTTAAGCCAGGGATGTTTGCAATTACCCTAAGTGTGAACACATGCTCCCAATCCTTGTGGGAAGACAGCCCTGGCTCCTAATGAGATTTATTCCTCCAAGCCTGAAATAAATGGAACATGGCAGCACGAGCTTTTCTTTCTGCAGCGATGCAGCGGAGCTGTAAATATTCCTGAAGTGATCTAATCCTTTTACACTCCTCACCAGGCAGAGGCACTTCCAAGTCATTCCCTTTTAAGGCTCCTTTCCCACTCGAATTCCTCTCCCCTGCAGTCACTGGAGTGGTTTAGAGCAGGGCCCAGGGTGATTCCCTCAGCACCTGGGGGAGAGCAAGTTAATGACACTGTTTTACACCACAACAACACAGACTCTGGGATTCAGAAGGCTGAAAATGACTCCTTTATTTTTGGGATGTGTCTCCCTTTTATACCATTGGTGACACAAAGACAAACCTCTGCACTCCCATTGGTCAGAGCAGAGGCACATCAAGAAGAAGTCCCTCCTAGGGAAAGGAATGAATAACAAAGGTACAGTTATGAAAACATTTCTCCTGTTTACAGAAAATTCTTTGGGAAAAGAATTTCAGAAAACCAAAACACCTCAGGCATGGAACCAGGGCTACAGGTTAAGTGGGAGACTCAAGGCCTGAGCCAGGAGAGGAGCTGCACAAAGAACATTTTGGGTTGATTCCTGGTGGATTTTTAACCTTGCACACGAGCTGTAGGAATGTTCTGGACTGGAGGCAGTGCTGCTGTTTTTTACATGCTTTCCTGAGCCACAGGCTGGAGTTGAGCTTGTGGAGGATCAAATTGCCCTCCAGGAGCTGTGGCTTCGGGATTGGCATCTGCTCAGGCTGTGGATAAACCCCTGTGGGCAGGGCAGGAGGGGCTGGGGCCCACCAGAGACCCCCATTCAATGCTGGGCAAATAATTTCAATCTGTGCCCGAGTTTGGGGTTTGAGCTGTGGTTTAAACCTCTCCTTTTGCCTTGTTCCAGGCTGTGAATTCAGGGAGGACACAGAGCTGGGAGGTGACAGCAAGATGGATGCCAGGCAGCCAAGGAGCTTGGCCAGGAAGGCTCCCAGCTGTTTGCACATCTGGATCCTCTGTCTGTGGTTAGACGAGATGCTCCTCCTTGTACTGGAGAGGGCCTGACAAAAATTACTCAGGGAAAGAAAAAAAAAACCCAACTCTCCCTTCTGCTCAAAGCTTAATTTGGCAGTAAATGCCCCAAATCTCAGCTGTTGTCAATTAAAAGTTTGGGGTGCCTAAAGAGTAACCCTACTACAGGTTGTAAATGGCTCTGAGTAGCAGACATGCTGCCTGTGAACTGTGAGACACAACACGAGTTCAAGGCAATAAAAAAAGATCTCTCATTATGAGGAATGAAATTAATTAGGAGACTCAAAGGTCGAAAGGAATGGCAAATTCTGGGATGTCATTTGCTCGCAGTGACTTGATTAATGCTGGGCAAAGCTCTCTGCTGGTGGAACAGATGAACTGGGGCTTTGTCAGGGCCTAAATAAGAGAAGGGACCTCAGACCTGCTGCTTTCCTCATATTTCTGTCCTGTATTTAAAAAAAAAAATAGTTTCCTTTCAACTTATTAGCTGTGAGTTCTTTGGGTACTGTAAAAATGATTTAACAGCTTGGGTTTAGGTGACTGTTAAATCCAAATTGTCAAAGTAGGGTTTTATACCATTCCTTATAAAAAGGTTAATGTCACAGACATGGTCCTTGCAAGCTCCTTCTGCCCCTGGTGCCTTTTCCATTCCTGCTCCAGGGGTTCTCTTTATCCTGCTGTGTTTTCAGCTGAGCTGGGTGAGCCCTCCCAGCCCTGTTTGCTGGGAATGTGGGATCCTGCTGGGCCAGGACTCCTGTCCCACATGGGGTTTTGTAGCCCTGGTTCTGTGCTTGAGGTGTTTTGATTTTCTGAAATTCTTTTCCCAGGGAATTTTCTGTAAACTGGAGAAACGTTTTTGTAACTGTAACTTTGTTATTCATTCCTTTCCCTAGGAGGGACTTCTCCTTGCTGTCCCTCTGCTCTGACCAATGGGAGTGAAGAGGTTTGTCTTTGTGTCACCAATCCAATTGGTCTGTGTGAAATGGTATAAAAGGGAGACACATCCCAAAAATAAAGGAGTCATTTTCAGCCTTCTGAATCTCAGAGTCTGTGTCATTGTGGTGTCAAACAGCATCAGGGTTTGTCCTCCAGGCACCTTTCAGGGGGCTCCCACAGCTCCTGAGGGCAAAGCCCACAGCTCCAGCACAATCCCCTGGCTGCACTCGGGCTCTCTATGTTCAGGGGACCTCACAGTTCTGCTCAGGGTCCCTTGGCAGATGTTCTGGCCCTTTCCCATTGTTTTCCTCATCCCGAATTTGCTGTGCTCTGGCAGAATTCCCATCCCACTGCTCTCCCTGCCGTGGGTGTCATGTAAGGAATTAACAGAATTCTGAGGGGAAAAATAAAAAAAACAAAACACTGATGTCACTTCAAATTGTGAAGTCAGCTCAGTGTGTTAGTTTTGGTTGGACAGAGGAGGATTTGGGGTTTCCCTTAGATGTGGATCAGTGTTTTAGAGCTCAGAGGGTTCAGATGAGTTGGAATGAGCTGATCTGCAGCTCTGGGAGATGATATTGATAATGATGATGATGATGATGATGATGATTATTCAGGGCTATTACACATTTTTAATGCAGCAGCACCCCTGATGCCCCAAATGTTCCACTGAGCCAAAAACCAGCCCCAATGTCAGAATTTAAAGCCAATCCTCACAAATTCTGCCAGATCCCTCTGCCTTTTCCATGTCCATATTCCAGGCTGGAGAGAAGCTCACAGGGCATTAATTCTGCTCTGTTTTCCCCTTGCTGCCTCTGCCTTGAGCTTGCAGAGGCTGCAGAGACTGAAACCCCAAATCTTTTGTGGCTTTGGTGGTCCCAGGGGGGTTCCCAGCTGTTTTCTCAGTCTGACCTGGCTGCCAGGTGCTTCTTTAGCACCAAAGATCAGCCCCCAGCTCCCTGCCCCTTGTGGACTATAATGTCAATTTTTATCGGGATTATCAATCATTAATTAGTCCCTCCTACAATTACTCTGAGGAAAACCGTTCACTTGGCACCAGGGCCTGTTGACTCAGCTTTCCTTGGGAATGAGTGGCTGGGGATCAGCTCAGCAGATGGGATTTTAACAGCACCCCTGGCACTCGTTCCCAGCACTCCCAGTCCAGGGATTTCCAGCCTGGAGGGAATCTGAGCACCCCTTCCTGCCCTTCCCGTGCCTGGGTTCCACATGGAATGAGGAGATAAATCAGAACAGAACTGGGAGTTTAGGCCTCTTTCCTGGAAGAAAAAATTCTCCCCCAAACAAATCCTTGAGGCTCCAAATGAGCATCTGCCTGCAGCATATGGGAAACCATGTCTGGGGCTGGGGGTGTTGAGAGAGGCTTCAAAGCTGGGAGGTGATGCTGGCAGAAGGCATTTTTGGTGTGTTTGGGGATGAAAACAGACTTCTGGATAAAAATTAAAATTTTTGGTAGGATTATTTTCCTGTATAACTTCTTCATCAAAGACTCTCAATCTTGGAGAATGTCATTACGACTAAAGCTTGGATTTTTATATGCCAGTTTTTGAAAACGGAACCCTTTTTCTGCACATGGTGTGGGCTGTAAAAACCTCCAGGTTCCCAGCCATTTTCTGGGGAAAAGGGTTGGAAAAAATCCAGTTGATGTTGTTTCTCTGGAGCCAGAAATGGCTTTATCCTGTGTCCCATCATCCCAGGCCACTCCTGTTCAACCCTACAAGGGAAGGAGCTGATAGAAACCTCCCCCCACATCAACAAAGTGCCCTTATCTTAATAGGAAAGGACCTTTGGGGTTAGAAAGGACTGGAGGGGGTCAGAAGAGGGAATCTCTTCCAGGAGAAATGAGGCAGCACCGCTGCTGACACCACAGAATTGATTTTTACAAGTGGGGCACTTCAACATCTTCACTTCCAAACAAACATTCAGGGGGTCACAGATAAGCTGGGAGGCTCAGCAGCCCCCATTGTCTGGAAATCCAGCAGCCAGAAAGGATTTGGGCTGGAAATGTTTAAAAAAGAGGCTCCTGAATTTAAATTTTCAGACAGATTTAATTTTTTTTTCTCTCCTCAGAGCAGAAGGGAGCTTTGATGGCAAAGCTGAGGACAAAACAAGGAGGAATGTGTGAGGAATTAAACACCTTGATGGTGTTCCTGTCTCTCCCAGATGCAGGTTTTGGTGCTTTTCTCAGCTTTTTCTGCCTTTGCAACCCCTGTGGGTGGGGACAAGTGACCTGGAACATTCCTTATTTTCCTTATTTTTGACTCTTACCCTGCCTATTTCTTTCTGGTTGCCTCCCCTTTAAAAAAACCCTGCCGGGCTGCAGTTCCAAAGAGGTGTTTTAGAAACAGATCACATCTTTTCTCCTAATAATCCCTGAGGAAAAACAAAAACAAAAACAAAAACAAAAACAAAAACAAAAACAAAAACAAAAACAAAAACAAAAACAAAAACAAAAACAAAAACAAAAACAAAAACAAAAACAAAAACAAAAACAAAAACAAAAACAAAAAAAAAAAAAAAAACAACCAAAAACAAACAAACAAAAAAAAACCAAAAAAAGAGTTCCCCAGCAGCCCCAGGCCTACAGGGTGCAATTAGGTGGGCTGGTGGCACTCTGCACCTCAGAGCCGGCTCCTGGTGGCCTTCTGGGGACAGCCAGCTCTGATTTTATTGGCTTCATTATCCTTTTCTCAGGAATTAATAGCTCCTGAGACTCCTGGCCTAATGGGCCTGATTTATGTTGGAATTGAGCAGCAGCAGGGGAGATTGCTGGCTGGAGCTGAGGATGCAAACAGAAAACAAAACTCACCCGAGGGAGGGGGGGATGAATGCTCTGGATGTGCCCGAGGGGGGTTTGGGGGGCTGCTGCTGGTCCCCGGGGTCAGCCCTGAGCTCCTCTGTGGTTGGACACTTAATTATTGCTTTAATTTTGAGTGTCTTGGGGGGAAACACGCCCTGAAATGAAAGAGGCTGGGCAGGTGAGATGGATGTCTGGGTGTTTTACAGGGAGAATGTGGGAACAGCACTTTTCTTAAAGAATTCCCAGGTTTGGAATTTCTGTTTGCTGGCTGTTGATAAGACATGGACAGATTTCACCCTGTGTGGGAGCTTTCTCTGGAGAGGAGCTGCATCAGCTGCAATCCTGGAGCTGCTTTTCCCCACACACACACCGTGCAGAAGGGCCTGTGTTCCCTAAAATCCTTGGATTTCAGGCAGGCTGGATATTTCAGTCTGTTGTAGATGCTGTAACTGCTGCTCTAGAGAAAGAGATAAATTTCTCCCTCCTCTCTGCTCATCTGCTGAGAGATCTCAGGTCTGAGGGAGGAAAGGGAATTTTCTGTAATCCAGAAAACCCCAATGCCAGAGGGGGCTGGGACAGGGAGAGGTGATGGATGTGAGGGGGGAATGTTGCCACTGAGGATGAACAGAGAACCTGGATCCTGCAGAAATGGAGGTTTGCACTTCACTGGTGCTGGCAGCAGAGCTCGTGAGGGACCAGAGGGCAAATCTTGGAAATCCCTGCCTTGGGAATTGGGGGATTTGGATCTAAACCAAGGGGAAGGTGGGTTGGCAGGTGGAGAAAATGGCAGCTGAGGCTCGGCACGGCACAGGCCGGGTGTGGGGGCTGTGCAGAGTGTGGAGAGCTCGGGTAGTGCAAGGGATGGGCTGGCCCCGAGCTGCAGCCCGGGAATGCCCAGGGACAGGGACGGGAACAAGGGGAGAAGGGTCAATCCCAGCTGGACTGGCCAGCTCAGCCCTTGCCCTGCTGCTGGCGGGGGTGAGGCCCCTCTGCCCTGTGCTGCTCCCCCTTTATCGGCTGTGTGACTGCGGGGCAATCCGAGGGCTAAAACCCCACCATTTAACCACAGGAACAGCTCTGCAGATGCCCGGCTGCTCCTCCCCTCCTGTCCTCAGCCCCGGAGAGCCTTTTGCCCGTCCCTGCCTTGGCGCAGAGGAGAACGGGGCGGATTTGCCCCCGAGGCGGGGCCGGGGGCTCGGGGCCACTGGATGGCACTGCTGCCTTGCACAAACCCCGAGCAGCTCCGGGGCTGGAGGTAAAACAGGAAAACGCTGGCGGGGACAGAGCTCGGGGGTGGCACTTGGCACATCTCACCACGGCCGGGCCCGTCTGTCAGCGATGGAAGAGCAGCTGGGAGGGTTCTCCAGGCGGGAATGGCGCTGGGGCCTCAGCCCGGGCACGGTCCCTGAGGGATGGGGGAAAACCCATTTCCCCGGCGTTTGGCTGAGCTGGGATCGGCCACCCCTCAAGGCTGCACAGGGACAGAGGGATCCCAAATCCCCTCTCCATTCCTGGTGCCCCGAGGTGGCTCCAGCCCCTACTTTGTGGTTGAGGCTTCACCAAGACTCTCAGGGATTTGCTTTCTGTTCCCTTTCCATGCCTGGGCTGCCTCAGGAGAGAGGTGAGAACCCAAGGAAAACCAGGCAGCAGAAAACTTGCAGAGAGAACGAGAAATGACATTTCTTGGGCCGTGCTGAGGAACTTTGCGGGTCACCCTTGCTCAGATCCTGTTCTGGACCTTCTGCAGAGCAGGGCCAGAGCCGGGGGAGCCTCAGGCCCGGGAGGCAGAGCTGTGGTGACGGGCCCAGAGGGTTCACAGGGAGAGGGAAATGGAGGGGAAAAACTTTGTGTGAGATCAGCAGATGGAAACCCAGCCACTTGACCTTCTTTGAACTTATTTCAAACCCATCAGGCATGGAGAAAATTGAGGCTATAACTCAGGTTGCTCCTGTTGGTCACATTACCAATTCCATTACCCTGGGCTGTTTGTCTTAATTGAGCTGCAGCCTGGCCTATGACTAATTGCCAGGTCAAACTGGCCCTAAATTAAAGAACATGGATGGGGTTTTGGTGGTTTTTTTTNTTAAAGAACATGGATGGGGTTTTTGTGTTTTTTTTTTTTTTTTTTACTTTTAACAACTTTAAAGTCCAGTTATTGTCACATTTCTTCCAAAAGTCTGTGGGTTTTTTCCAGGCAGGCTAAATGGTGTGCTGAGTTCAAACCAACCCACATTTTTCTTCTTGGGATGGTTATTTATATTCAGTGGTGGCTACACAGAAAATGGCCCTGGAGGTTACTCTGAGCACTGGGAGTTCATTACAGCAACAGAAAAAAAATGGTGAGGAAACGGCTTCCTGCTCAAAAAAATCTCCTTGCTGCTCCCTCTCGTCCCACACCATCACCTGGGGTGGGGTTTGGCTCCTCTGGCTCCTCCCTGTGAGCCTCAGCAGCACTCTGGGGGCTGGGGCTGCTGCTCAGAGCTGCCCTGCAGGGAGAAACCCCTCCTGACCCTACAGCCAGGCTCTGGGGTTTGGGGTAAAGACCAGGTACAGGATTAAATCCCCTCCTGACCCTACAGCCGGGCTCTGGGGTTTGGGGTAAAGACCAGGTACAGGATTAAATCCCCTCCTGACCCTACAGCCGGGCTCTGGGGTTTGGGATCAAGGCCAGGCTGAAGGCAGGGCCTGGCTTTTGCTCAGAGCTGCCCTGCAGGGTGAAATCCCCTCCTGACCCTACAGCCGGGCTCTGGGGTTTGGGATCAACTCAGGAGGGAAATCCCCCTCTGACTCTACAACCCAGGCTTTGGGGGTTTGGGGTAAAGCCCAGGTATAGGATACAGCTTATTAGCATTCCTAAAGCCCAGCTCTGGGGTTTGGGGTAAAGCCCAGGTATAGGATTAAATCCCCTCCTGACCCTGCAGCCCAGGCTCTGGGGTTTGGGATCAACTCAGGAGGGAAATCCCCCTCTGACTCTACAACCCAGGCTTTGGGGGTTTGGGGTAAAGCCCAGGTATAGGGTGAAATCCCTTCCTGACCCTACAGCCAGCCTTTGTGGGCTCAAGGTTTTGGGGGCTCAAGGCCTTTGCTGTGGCTTTTCCATCAGGGAGGGACTGGAGCTCTTGTGGAGGGAAAGTCAGAGGGAGGAGGGACTGGGCTGTCTCTGGAACACGGGAGAGGCTGCCCTGAATTTCCCCTTCACTGCAAAGCTCCCGGAGATGCCCACAGGCATGGGGAGGGATGCTGGTCACAACAAGGGCTGGGATTCCAGCAGATTCCAGAGCGGGCTACAAGCATCAGTCCCCATCAGGGGATGCTGCTGGGTGTCCAGAATATTCCAGAGCAAGGTTTGTGAGGCTGGGACTGGGCTCCCCTCACTGCCCCGGGGAGATGGAGAATGTCACAACGGGGAGCAAACTCCTGCTGTCCTTCCCTTGCATCCCCCAGCAGCATTCTGAGAGAAAACCTCCCCAAAAAGTGAAATAAAAGCTAAACAGACCAATGGGTCTGTGCAGGTCCTGCATCCTGCCCCAGCCTTTCCTCGTGGGAATTATGGAATTCTCTTTGCTCCTGGTTTTCCCTTTGCATCCCCCAGCAGCATTCCCAGAGAAAAATCCCCAAAAATTGAAATAAAAGGCCAAACAGACTGACGGGTCTGTGCAGGTCCTGCATCCTGCCCCAGCCTTTCCTCATGGGAATTATTGAATTTTCCTCTGCTCCTGGTCCTTCCCTTGCATCCCCCAGCAGCATTCCTAGAAAAAAGCAAAAAAAAAAAAAAAAAAAAAAAAAAAAAAAAGCCAAAAAGACC
>VWZU01004607.1:29946-41407 GCA_013397095.1 Sterrhoptilus dennistouni
AGGAGAGGAGAGGAGAGGAGAGGAGAGGAGGAGGGAGTTGGGATCTCACAGATCTCAGTCCCATATTCCAACAGCCCCTGCCCTTGCTTCTACAGCAAGATTTTCTGCCCCTCAGTCTCTGGAAATCAGGGAATCTCCTCTTGCCTAAGGCTGGAATTCCCAGCTGGAATTCTGCTTGAACACCTCCAGGTGTCTGTGCTCCTCTCCAAGTGCCTCAGAGGTGTTTCCTCTCCTGCTCAGCAGAGAGTGCAGGCAGTGAAGCTCCTTCTGCAAGCACCATTCGCTGGATTTCACTCCCAAGTGCTTCTGTTTTCCGGGTCAGCTCAGCCCTCTGTCATATTAGAGACAGGAGCACTTAGAGAAGGAGTTTGATTCTCCTCAAGAGAGAAAGAGGAGAAAACCTCTGAATCTCCCTCAGAAATAATTTACCTGGAAGTGGCTCTTCAGCTGAGAGGGCACAGCACTGATGGACCAGCGTGTAGAGGAACTGGGGTGTCATAATTAGATCTATTACATATATAAATACAATTTCCCAGGAGTTCTGTGGATCTACAACCAGCCTGGGCTAAATCCTCCCAGTGTCCCTGTAAGAACCTGCAAGAGCTTCCCTTCCTGGGCTATTTTTTATAGAGTGAGTTTGGGAGGAAGATTCTTCTTGCCTGTTGATGTGACCTTCAAGAGAAGAGAGGGAGTGGAAGGCTCGAGCACAGACTGAAATGTCTCATTTCATGAGAGACACAAGGAAAGTTGGATTGATTGATGTATAATTCCCTAAGGGGAGAGAATTTTATTAGAGGAAATGACTGCCAAAAAAAATCTTGAAATAATTAATATCAGCACTTCCAGTTTTTAAGTGCAGTGAGAGAGAGAGAAAATGAGGAGAATTTATAATCCAGAGCACAGGGCTGAATTCAGGGGCTGCGTGTTCTATCCAAGGTATTGAACAAGCTGATGGAGGAGCAGATATTTCACACTTCCAATTAGCACAGATTACTTTATTACTTTCTCCCAGACAGTAATTATTTTGGTGATGAGGAAGCCTTGCAGATTTTTTAATTTTCCCTGTGCATGTGGGATGGAGTGCAACAATGAACTGCAGTGACAGGAAGTCAGATCCCCTCAGAACCTGAATCTCCCCGGAGGGATGGATGGCTCAGGGAAACACTTGTGACATTTAGCAGCCTGCAAGTGTCACAAACGTCTGCCCAGGGAAAGTCAGTGTTTATTAGCAAACAGAAAGGCAGCATTTTAACCCTCCTTTCATTAGGGAGGTGTTTGGAGAGCAAGTGGAGCTGGGAGTGGGAGAGAATTTTGAAAAGGAACTGGCACCAGTTGGAGGATGAATTAATCTTTTCCAGGCAATTGTGCCTGAGCTCAGAGTGCCTCACTTCAGTCCCTGAAATGGGGAATTTAAACTGGGACTGTGGGTCCTGTAATGAGAATTTAAACTGGGACTGTGGTAGTTTCAGTCCCTGAAATGGGGAATTTAAACTGGAACTGTGGTAGTTTGAGTCTCTGAAATGGGAATTTAAACTGGAACTGTGGTAGTTTGAGTCTCTGAAATGGGAATTTAAACTGGGACTGTCTCAGGGTCCTGTAATGGAGTCTTTTATCTGATGTTAAGGGCAGGGATGTTCTGGGCCCCAGGGCTGCCCCTTGCCCTGGAAATCTTGGCTCTTTCGCTGGGCAGTTCCAGGTTTACCCCAACTCTGCTCCAACCACCCTCAGGGGACGATGCTCAGCCCCAGCAGGGTTTGCCAGGCTCAGTGAGGAGGGGATGGAAGGGCTGAGCTGCCCTGTGCTGAAATGGTCTGATGGTGCTTTTCCCCCTCAGAAGTGCTGACTGGAGATCAGTAAGCCCTGCAGGAGCAGCAGCCACATGCACAGAACCAGCTGCAGTTTAAAAGCAGCTTTTGGGAATGTTTGCAGCAGTTCCTGCCTTGCTTACACACACACACACACACACACACACCCCCACACCCCCGACTTCTCTGAAGTGGAGGAGTTTGACTGGCTCTGTGCTGCTGTGGCCAGGGCAAAAATCACTTGTGTTTGTGCCTGTGATCTCTTTCGTGGGGGAGAAAGCTACAGGGGAAAACTGGAATAAATCACAGCCAAACAGTGCGCTTTTTTTCTTTTATTTGAATGATTTCCAATTCTTTTTTCCTGTTGAAATTTGTAACGGACCAAAAGTTTTTATTTCAATAAGGTTTTGTTGAGGAGAGTGGCTGAGAAAAGACAAGACTTGATGGAATAAGAGGCATTTCAAGAGCTGCAGAGAAACCACTCTGGCCCTGCCCCATTTCCCATGCTTAGGCAAGAGCTGAGGTTTTATTCTGCTCTGGTACCAATCCATAAAAGTGTGATTAGGAAGCCTGGACTCCAAGCTGCTACCGAGCAGATGTGCCCGTTTAAAATCGCATTTCTGTCCTTCATTGCCTCCTTTTTGTTTCCTTCCAGGCCTCTCCTCTGCCCAGCAGCCCAAAGCAAACACTGCTGGCACTCTGCAAACACTGAGCAGCCCTTTTTGGGGTACAGAAGAGGAGATTTTATCTGCTCCTCTGGCCCCTGGCAGCTGCCCGGGGCTGTTAGTTCCATTCTTCCCCAATAAATACGATTCCCCTGAGCAGAGGTGGGTGATAAATGTCCCTCATGGCCTTTGTGCTCAGCCTTATCAGCCCCTGCCCAGGGATTGTTTTCCTGGCTCACAGTGGCAGGACTTGCTGCTCTGTGGAGGACATTCCTTTTCTTTGCCCCTTGGCTTTGTTTTGCACAAATAGAAAATAAGAAAACCAGCTTGAACACTGAGAACCGTGTATTTCTGTAGTAAAAATCACCGTGGCACCACTGATTTCACAGACTTTGATAATTTACATTGGTTTTTCTCTGGTGTCTCTGATTTGGTTTTAATCCCTCAGCAAAATGAGGGAAAACTGCCATTTCTGGGCCAGACACTCCAGCCAACGATGTCCCTATTTCATCAATAAATGAGGAAAATACTGAATTTGGGGACGCTTTTAATGCTCCTGAACCTCCCTCACTTGGCAGGAGCACCGTGGGTTAAAAGGGAAGGAGTCACTGTGGACTGGGCTGCAAAACACCCAAAAACCCCTGGTCAGTGTTGATGTCTATAATAATAATTAGCCCCAAATTCCCAGTTTTATCCCTCTCCTGACTCTGACACCCATCAGAGCAGCTGAATTACCCACCAGGCTCTGGAAATGTCAGTGGATCCCCCCTCCCTAAGCACTGCCCTGTGCTGTTTTCCCTCTGCCCCTCGTTTTAGGGGACAAACCAGGTGGCAGAGGGAGAGCAGGAGCTGCTTCATGGCTTTTTGGTGTGCTGAGCGACTCTAATTTTAGCTCTCTGCCTTATAATTAAGGCTTTGAGCTGGTTTTTCTCTGCCTCTCTTCTCTGTGGTCATGTTTACCAGGAGGAAAATAAATAGGAGCTCCCCCAAGGCCAACTCTCAAACTGTACCCTTAGAAAATGCTGGGTTTAAATTGCCTGTGGTCCTGAAGCTCTTCCCAAGGTCCTGCCTTGATCTCAGTTTAAGAGCAGCACTATAAATAAGTACAAGCAATGGTAAATCTCCAAGTAATGTGGTTCTATTATATAGCAGAAGCTCTAAAAAAAATCAGCACAAAGATGCTTTGCAACCCAGAAATTCAAACTGCTGTGTCAAGCACGCTAAAGCTAAAGCATGGAAGAGGTAAAGCCAAATATATCCCAAAGCCTTACATTTAATCCACCCCATTCTGTGCCATGCGGAATCATTTAGTGCTGTAAATCACCACGAGAGATGATTAATTGCCTGGCATTAGCACCACGTTCTCTGGTGAAATTATCACTCCAGCCATGGCATCAAAACATATTTCACCTCCTCTCCCCGGGATGAAAACAGGAGCACGTTCCTGGGTGTTAATCAAGCCCTCCATTAATCAGGGTAAGACACTGTAATTGTGATTACAGTTAGAAATCAATTAATGCTTAAAACCTTAAAATAAAACAGAGCTCTCAGCTGCAGCAGGTGCCCACTCTGACTTTAAAGCCCTTTTCGGTCTCCACAGCACCTCAAGCCCTGCCTTGCTTTGCAATCAACTGGACTCATTTGTTGTCTTTTCATTTCCTCCCTTCAGCAGGTTCTGGTGCTGCTTCCAGGCAAACAATTCTGTAAGTCAGGCCCATGAACATTCCCCCAAGGCAGGGAGATTTGGCTGCTGGGGCTCTTAGAGTGAGATGTTCAAGTGGGCTTTTGTCTCTCCTGATCTCTGGAACTAATGCCATTTTTGGCATCCTGCTCTGGCCAGCCTGGCCCTCTCTGCAGCCTCAGTAAAGTCCTGATTTTCCAGGCTCAGCCTTCAGCTGGGTGTCTCAGCTCTATGTAAACATCTGCAGGGCAGAGGAGAGGGGCTGGCCCGGGCCTGGGGTGTCACAGCAGCCTCGGGGGGACATTTATTCACTTTATACACCCAGACTCCTCAAAAATGCCCTCTCCAGGGTCAGAATTCCTCAGGGTGTGCTCAGCTCCCTGCAGTCTCCTGAAGGACCCGCAGTGTGACCACCCAGGAGGAGCAGCTCCTCCTCTGGGACAGGACTTTCTGGACTTGTCCAAGTTTTTGGGAAGAGGAATCAGTGGCTGAAGGGCTGAGAGGGCTCAGAAGAGAGAGAGGGGGGAGCTGATGGTCAGAGGATGTGACTGACCCCAGCTCTGTGGCTGGGAGGAACTTTCTGCTCAGAACAAACTGGCTCAGACAGCAGAGAAATCTCTGCTTTGGGGCTTCCAGCCTTGCCCACGAACCCTTCAAGGAGGAAAGGTTATCCTGCTTTCCCTGGGCGGGAACTGCTCACCCTTTCTGTGCCTGTAAACAGCTCCTGTGCCCTGTGCCAGTGGGATTGTGCCAGGCTGCACAGGCAGTGAGCAGATAACCCAGAGCAAAGGTAGAACAAGGCTGGGTCAGGCAAAAAAACAGACTGTGGGACTGTTTGTTCAGTGTGAAACTATGTTCTGGTGCTCCCCCCTTCCAATTAAACTACCAGAAGCAAATCCAGGTTCATTTTCAGATCTAGATCTGATGAGCAAACGCTGCTTTGCTTCCTTCTCAAACAGCTCTCATTTCAAATATCGCTCTCCTCGGTTCTGGCCGCTGTTGGTGGAGAATTCCCCCGAAGGAAAACTACTCCTTGTGGCCTGTGGGAAGAGCTCTGGAGCAGAAATTGCCATCCCAGCAGCACCGACACCTCGTGTCCCCTGCCAAGGAGCCAGATGGAGGTGGGCTCTAATCAGGTCACTGCAGGAGAGGGCAACCGAGAGACTTGGAGGAGGCAAGAGCTGGGAAAGGCTATCACAGCTATTTTTGATTCCTAAAGAGGAGAGATTAATTTAGATTGGCTGGTGTACACAAGGAAAGAGAGAGGGAAAAAAAAAATCAGTTTGAAAACAAAGGGCCCCAGTGCTGACCGTTCTCCTGGGCTCGGTCATTAACTGCGCTGATGAAAAGGGGAACAAACGGCTCCCGCTTCATTACCGGGCCCAGGCTGTGACACAAACCGCCCAGACATGGCCCTTTGTTCCCAGCAGAAAGGGAGTCCCGGGATGAGGGACAGCCTGGGCTCTCACGTGGCGCTCAGGGGACACTGCAGTGACGCTGCTGACGCGCTGCAAAAGCCAACGGTGCCTTGTGACCCCGGCCCAAAACGGGAAAATGTCCCCAGGTTCACAAACTGGAAGCTGTGATAAATGTGACATTGGAGTAAAAATTTGTGATGAAAAATATAGATATATATGTTAGATTGGTGTTAATATAAAAATGTGAAAAGGTATAGTCTGTTTAAAAAATTCCTCTCGAGCTAGCCGGCTGCCCATACAGCAACTGCTTCCCAGCCTGAGACAAAGAGCAGGACAGGAGCCATCAGGATGGACAAAGACACTGGCCGACCAAGATAAGAATCGGCATCGTACCCAGACAGAGAAATTTCTCCCCGAACGAAGAGGAATTCTCCGCTGGAGACTACACATCGGTATAATCATGGACCGGCGGGCCCAATCCGCATGTGAAAGGAACCTTCCCGGAATACAATTTGCAAAGTCCGACAAATCCGGGAAACCCATCCAAAGATGTATTTGGACTATTTGCTGGACTATTCCCCACACCTGTTTTGCCTCGGGACATGAAAACCCCTATAAAACCCCGGGCTGCGATCCGCTCCGTGTGGATTTGGGAAAATCTGTACCTTGGGGTGCAGACCCCTGTCCACCCAGCGCTGCGCTGCCCGTCCTATTTGTGGTTTCTCTCTTTGTCAGTGATTTGGATTGTTTTTCTAATAAATTGTTTCTTTATTAATCCGATTTTTTGCCGTTGCATTTATAACAAAGCCAAGTGAGATGATTTCTGTTCAGTTCTGTCACCTTTCACTGGGGAATTTGGGGAGCAAACCCTCTCCTGAAGAGCAAACCACCAAAAAAATGCTTCAAACTCCTCATCAGGCTGGTGGGAAGTGGTGAATGAGCTGTAAAATAGGTGAGAGGGGTAAAATCCTGTGGTCTGCGCTCCCCTGGCAGATATTTGAACCTGGAAACGTTGGTGGAAGAGCAAAGGAAGAAGCTACAAAGGATTGTGCAGCTGAAAGAATTACAGAAATCCCGGTGTCACATTTTCAGGCTTAAATTTAGAGTTGTCCTGCTCTTTGCAGTTGGGAAGGACTTGAAGCACCAGGTGGCAACAGTGCGAGCCCTTGGATCTTCCCCTCATTTTCTTGCCCCTTTTCACCCACAAATTTCTCCAAATTAGGAGATTTTAGCTTTTCCGACGGTGACTAAGGGAACTGTGAGCTGGCTGAGATTCTGAACGAAAGGAAACTGCTCAAAGCAGGGGCTGAAAATACAGACGTGAAAGTGAGCTTGGGTCTATTCACAAGCCAATTCCAGGAGTCCTTAGCCCACTCCTACCCCTCCATTCACCAGGGAAAAGTTGGTGATTTCTTTATTGCCACAGGAATCCTAACACAAACACGGTAAACTAAGTGAAAGCCTCATGTAAATGAAGCGAAGACCTCAATTAGGACTCAATTCCTTTGCCTCACCTTTTTCCTGTCAGAGCAGAGAGAAGGGAGAGTTGATAACACAGAGAGGTATCGAACCAACCTTTCCCCTCCTGAATTTAAAGTTGAGCTCAGGCTCTGACCAAAGGCTCTGCAAATCAATTAGGGCTGATGAGCCCAGCTCTGAGTGCAGCACCGGGGCAAACGGTGATGTCTCAGCGTTGAGAGAAATTCTCTGGTGTTTCTGACCTTGAGGGGAGTAAAACACTCAGAGCATGAGCAAAACAGAGGAAAAAATCATTTATTAGTGAGCAGAAAAAAATCTTTTATTAGTGAGCACCAGAGCTGGAGAATAATCATCCCTACAGCTGCTGGGTGACTTTGGCTGGGATGTCCCCAGTTCCAAGATTTTTGGAGAAAAAATTGAATTTCCAACATGATTTCCATCCTTCCTGTGAGAAGGAATTTCTCTGGAGCACCCAAACTCAGGTCTCATTCCTCCCTGGGAAAATGACATTTGGTGTGATGTTAAATGTCCACGTGGCTCTTCCTTTTGGTGCTGATCATTCCCAGTGACTGGGTTTGGTCCCTGACACCTTTTGGGTGCACTCCAAGATGGATTTTTTGATGCTGTTTTACACCACAATGACACAGACTCTGAACTTCAGAAGGCTGAAAATGACTCCTTTATTTTTGGGATGTGTCTCCCTTTTATACTATTTCACACAGACCAGTTTGATTGGTGACACAAAGACAAACCTCTTCACTCCCATTGGGCAGAGCAGAGGGACAGCAAGGAGAAGTCCCTCCTGGGGAAAGGAATGAATAACAAAGTTATAGTTTACAAAAACACTTATTTTGTTTACAGAAAATTCTTTGGGAAAAGAATTTCAGAAAACCAAAACACCTCAGGCACAGAACCGGGGCTACAGATTTTGGCTGACAAAAGCAGTTCCTCTTCCCTGATTTTGGAGCTGAGGTGTTTCCAGCCCTCTGGTGCTGACAAATTGCTGCTTATTGGGATCACTCTGCTGGGATAAGGACAGCCTTGGGGGACTTCAAACTTTCATTACTTTTTAATGGGAGGAACTTTAATAGAGAGGCTGAAATTCTGCTGCTCATTGCGGTGCCTCAGCATTTCTGGAGCCATAAATTCTCCCCCTCGCCCCTCTGTTATTACTGATGTATCAATTCTTTCTACTTCTCTGAGCACTTAAATTGAAATAAAATAAGGTTTAGACTTTATGTATTTTTAATATAATGAAATTCAGCCCCAAGTTGTAGAAAAACAGTGCTCGGCATGGAGTGCTTTAGATAAAGCCCTCAATAAATGAGAGCAGCAAGAGGGGAAATGCAGGATTGTAAATGTGGGAGGGGGAAATTCCCAGCTTGGTCTCTGTGCCTCCCTCCCTTATTTCAAATCATCCCCTTCTCCCTGCTAATTCTGCCTGCTCGAGTTCATTTTGTATTTTATCTGGTTTATTTCCCTTTTCTCAGCCAAGCTGCTGAAGCACAAAGATCTTCTTACATTCCATGTTCCCACTGCAAGAGCAGAGGGGTGAAAAACCAGGTGATTTTAGGAATAACCAGCTGAAAATCTCACCTTTTATACAAATGAAAGAAATGAAACAAACCCAGGTTTGGTTTCTTGGGGAATGTTTTTGAAATGCAAGGGGATGTTTGAGTTCCAAGTGCTGACAGTCTAAAGGAACATGGGAAAACTGAGGAGTGTGGGTGGATTTGGATGAACATTCCTGGAAAGGGAACTGGACTGAAAGCCCCAGAGGCTCCTTCCAACTGCTCCAACATTCCCCTGCAGGGAATCATCACCAAGCACTGAGGCCAACGTGATGCTGAGCCTAAATTAACCCATAAACCAAAAAATAATCTTTTTTTTTTTTAATGGCCAGGCAGAGATGCACAAGACATGGAAATGTGGAGGTTTTCAGGGAATCTCTTGCTGGAGGGAGAACACTCAGGACAAAGTTCTTGTAGCGAGGCATTTTCTGTTTTGATGTTTTTATTGTTGCATTAAATTATGTCAGTCCTTAGGAGAGGCTCTGAGCTGACGAATATATACTTTAAAAAAGATACTAAATTATATAAAATAGAAATTTATATATAAATATATAAATAGATCTATATCAATATATAGAAAATACAAAATATATTTATATAAAATAGAAAATAAATATAAATCTATAAAATAAATATAAGTATATATTAAATAAATATATAAATATGTAAACTATATGTAGAAATAGATAAATACATAATAAATTTTTATATTTTATTAAAATATTTAAAGATATNTAAAAAATAAATTAATATAAAAATAAATATAAAATAAATATAAATATATGTAGACATATTTGTAGACTACATTGTCCCAGGCTCATTAGAGGAATTACAGTTTCCATAATTGCCAGCTGCCTTGTCCCATTGTCCCCGTGCCCGCCCTGGCACTGGGGGGAGACGCATTCTCTTATTGTTCCTGATCATTTGAAGATTTTAATCAACCAAGAGCTGACACAAAACACTCCCAGCGAGCCCTAATGGGTTTAATAACTCTGGATACAAAGCTTTTCCCTCTGAGGAGGTCAGGGCAGGAGCTGCAGCAGCTCCATCCCTGAGCCTGAGCGAAGCCACAGCAGCTCTGGGGACACTGGGGACACAACGGGGCCACTCTGGGCTTCCTCACCCAGCCAGAAAATCCTCCTCACTAAAGGACTGCAGCACTCCTGGCACTGAGAGCGTTCCTCCAAACGAGGACCTGTGAAAAACGAGTTTCACTCTCTTAGAAAAAGTTATATATTTAATAAAAAATAAAAATAGACAATTGTGTTTAATAAAAAATAAAAATAGACAATTGGGAGACAGAAAAGCAAAAGTTCTTTGGCTGAGGGTGCCTGGCATAAAGTCAGCCAGCACCACCTTCACTCTTTCAGGTTCTGTTTTTAATTCGCTGTGTGACATATTCAATAGATTTTAATGTATGATTCAAACATTCTTATTGGGTTTTATGTGTTTCAAATCTCTTCAATCATTTTATTTGGTAAATTCATTTGTGGGAGGCTCTACTCTGTCTGGTAACATGGGTTTTATGAATCTTTCTCTTGAGGTTTCAAGTTATCTTCATTTGGATAAGAAGCAGAAAGTCTGCAGCCTTTATGGAGGGAGACAAGATGACCCTCCCCAGACCTTCTGGTTTGGTCAGTTTAGATGTTACAAAGAGAAAAAAAAATCCTTAGTCTTTTTACTACTAACACTATGTCACAATCAGAAAATACATTCATTACTTTTAAAAACTCTATTAATAAAACATAATACAGTACAATTATACAAGTAGTATTCATTCTAATATTTGTGAAAAGCCAACTTTATAGCGTGCATTTATAACAGACCCAAGTGCTGCCAGGAGCTCCATGGATGAGCTGGTTCATAAAAACCACAGCCAAGGCCACGGCTGAGACCTGGGCAAGCTGAAAAATGAAAAATTATAATTAAAAAAAGTGGTTTACACCAAGCTGAAATGGTTTGTTTGCTCATAAAATGATTTTTTTTCCTGAATACTCCATTTTGTCCCGCACCAACAGATCTTGGGATCTATCAGCCACTCCACCAATGAGGATTTATCTGTAAGGTTGGCTGTGATTTTGTTTTTCCCCAATAAATTTAATTGGTCCTTAGATTTTTTTTTTGTTTCTTTTCCTCTAAAGAATTAGAGGAAAATTAGAGCTCTTCCTTTTGATTAAAAAGGAAGAGCTTGGTGGGGAAGTCAATGAAATCTTTTCTTTCCCAGCCCTCCTGGTGCTCCTAAATCTGATTTTAAGTGTCTTCAGTCAGGATCACACAGGATTGTTTTTCCATGTGTGAGAGTGCCAGTTGCTTCCAGGACTCTGTGGAGCAGCTAAATTAATTAAAAAGCGAGGGGGAAAACCCCAGGAAAAATTGAAATACACGAATTTCACAGGAAAATAACCATGTCCAGATGAGGACCAGCATGGCAGCAGTTTGTGGGGAGCTTTTCTGGGCAGGCATTTGTGGATTGTTTGGGAAGGACATCCAAATGTCAATTAACACAGGCAAAGGCATCTTTATCAGCACCCCCGGAGGGGCCCGGCCCTTCCTGGCTGCCTTTAGGAGCAGGAATTGAGCAAATTCATCCACCCTGGGCTGGGGGGCTGTCAAGGGATGGAGGAATCCCCAGCAGGGGCTGTGTGCAGAGAGAGCCAGGCCAGAAAGGAGGGATCAGTTTGGGAAAGGAGGAAAAAGCAAGGTGGGAGCTCTGTGTCCAGCTGGGAGCATCAGCCTCAGGTTCTGGAGAGAGTCTGAGATGGCTCCTGCAGAAATCTGCCTCATTCCTTGTCCTTTCCAAAGCCCCTTCCCTTCCCTTCCCTTCCCTTCCCTTCCCTTCCCT
>VWZU01004607.1:41668-68701 GCA_013397095.1 Sterrhoptilus dennistouni
AGCAAGCTGGGATAGTGGGAATGGGAGTGGGAATGGGGATGGGACTGGGACTGAGAATGGGAATGGGGATGGGAATGGGATTTGGGATGGGAATGAGGATGGGAATGGGGATAGGGATGGGGATGGGAATGGGATTTGGGATGGGATCTGGGATCCCTTCCAACCCAAACCATCCCAGATTCCATGATTCCCAAGCGTGCCCAGAAATATCCCCCATATTTGGGAAATGTGGAGGTGCAAACCCCCTGCAGAGGGATCCAGCAGCTCAGGATTTTTCACCCTGGGGGTGAAATAAATCCAAGATTTAACAATCCAAGGATGGCAGCTCAGCAAATCCCAGCTCTTCCAAAGGCACCGTGACCCCGGGAGCAGCAGCCCTGGCACAGGGCTAGGCCTGCACTTACTGGGATGGTTCTGGAAAAAAGAGGAGGCTGAATGACATTTTTCATATGAATATCTATTATTTCCCTGGCCCCCAGCATGCTGAATTCAACTTTGCTCCAGCCGTGCCAGTCCAGGCTTGTATTTCCATTTTCCAGCTGAGTTTTTGGATCGTTTATTAAGCCAGAAACAATTAAATCAAGTCCTAGTGTAGCTGTTAATTATAAGGAAATAAGGACTTATTTCAATAATCCTACTGTTGTGTTCTGCTTTTCTTTTGAACTGAGTTTTTTAATCAGATAGAAATAGGAAATCAGGATGCTTGGAAGAATCTCAGCATCCCGATTTCCGAGCCTGGTGCCTCTTTCCCTTTAAGCCTTAACCCAAAAGCTTTATTTTTAAAATTGCTCTCGCTCTGTGGTATCTCTTCAGAGCTTCTGTTCCATTTGGCAACCTTAGCAGCTCATTAGGGCTTCTTGCTTTTATTTTGACTCGGGTAATGAGGGCTGTGAAGAATTGCGAGTCTCTATTGGTATTAATGAAAAGCAGAGTGCAAAGGGCAGAGCCGATAAATCCCGCCCTGCGAACGGGCTCAGGGCGAAGCAGGAAAACATCTCCGGCAGGATTTAGCTCTAAGCTCCCCCGGCAGGGCCCGCCTTTGCCGGGGCTGGTTTGTCAGGGGGATAAACCAGCCCCAGGGGGGTGTCCCTGGATGTTGAGCAGAGCCGGTGCTGTCAGGGAAGGCTCTCCCGGCACTCCCGGCTTTGCGGCCTGCCTGGGAGCAGCGGGTGGGTGACTGTCCCAGGCTGAGCAGATGGCTCAGCTCTCCTCAGGCTTCCACCTTGACTCAGGGCTTTGCTTTTCCAGGGTGAATCGGGGACAAGGAGGAGAATCCCTCCCCCGCTGCCTTTCCTGGCGGGCTGTGTGCGGTCCCTGCCATTCCCCTCCTCTCTCCGGGGCAGGAGCTCTCCTGCCTCACCTGGATTTCTCCCCGTTGCCATGGCAGAGGCTGCAGGCACAGCTCAGAGCCCTCTGCTGTCACCTCCGCAGCCTCTGAGCGAGTGTGGCTGCTCCTCCTGCAGTCCCTGCACATGAATATTTCATGTCTGCAGCCAGGAATCCACCGAGTGCCGCCGTGCCCTGCCGAGGACTGGGTTTGCAGGACTAAACCAGGCTTTGTGGGCTCGGGGATGGTGTCTAGGCCTGGCTTTCCTCCTCTGAACCCGTTGTTCAACCCAGCCCACATTGCTCTGTGCCCCTGGAAATTCATCATTTGCCATCCCCAGTGTCCTAAGTCTGGCCTGGCTCCAGAGGGGCCTGACAGAGAGGAGGTTTAGGTTGGAAATCAGGGGAAAATCCTTCCCTGTGAGGCTGAGGAAGCCCTGGAATGGATTTCCCAGAGCAGCTGTGGCTGCCCAGCCCTGGCAGTGCCCAAGGCCAGGCTGGAGGTGTCAATTCCAACCCATTCCCTGACTCTGGGAATGTCTGGAAACCCCTCCAAGGCTGGGCTCACAGCCCCATGAGAGGAGTGTGAGTGTCTTTGGGAGGCTGATGCTGCTGCTGGTGGTCTGGCTCCTGTCAGGAGAGCTTTGATCCCCAAATCCTTGGAGAACCCTTGTGATAACCCAGCCAAGAGCTCTGAGCATCCTCCTGCTGTTCCCATGGCAACGGGATGCCTGCTCCACATCCCAGGGACCTGCTCTGGGGACACCAGGGGTGCTGCTGGGGACACAGCCTCCCCCAGGAGCTGCTGGACCCATCACAGGAGCCCTCACAGGGGTTTGGTGCTGCTGCTTGCCCAGGGAGAAGAGATCTGGGTTCTCTTTTCTGGGATGTGCTCCATGAAATTCCATTTTATGCCACATTTTAATGTGTGACACCTGTCCAGAGCTGCTCCACCACCTCCAGCCCCAGGAATCCTGGCATTTTAGCTCCTCTTCTACTCCTATTCCATAATTTTTAAAGCATTCAAACAGCCTGGGAGTTCAGCTGGTTACGATTCCTCTAAAAAAAGCATTTCCACAAACCTGACCTGGAAACGTTCCCGGGGAAAATCCCGTGGGCAAATCCAGAGGTTTTTCCTGGGCTTTTCACTCCCTCCTGCAGACTTTGGTGACGTTCTGCTGCTTCCAGGAAAGGCAGGATGAAAGCAGAGGGAAGACTGCTGGCTGCTCCTGGTTAATGGTGTTGGAGCATCAGCCCAGCTCTGGGCTGCCAGGAATTCAGGAGTTATTTTGGTCACTCATCCAGCAATTCCTGGAGTGCTTTTCCTCCTGCAGAGAGGATTCTTCCACTCTGCCTTAACTCCCCCACTGATGGCATTAAATAAAACCTGGGAACCTCCAGGGTGGCTCTGGAGAATTCTTTCTTCTCCTCTGGATTTATCCCAGCAGGCACAAATCCCAAAGGTTTGGTAGAGCTGGCTTTTTTTTCAGGTTTTTTTTTGAGTTTTCGGTGTTTTATAGGAAAAATGCCAATTTTGATGGGGAAAGTGGTGAGGAGGAAGAAACAGGACCCTGTGACACCCCACGTTGTGTTTGTAGGGCACTCAGCTCAAATCTGGGATGGCTGGAACCTCCTCTTCCAGCTGGAGGTGCTGGGAAAACAAAGTTATTGATGGTGGGGGTTTAATTGGACCAGATTAATTGTCAAGCCCTTGTTGTGACAGGAATATTGGGATATATCCCAGCCTGAGGATTCCTGTGTGTTCTCCAAGGAAAACTGGTGGGGGAAGAGGCTCCAGAGCAATCCAGATTTGTCCTGCACGAGGAGGATTCCCAGCTGTGTGAAATCATCCCATGGAAAGCGCCTTGTCCTTCCAGCAGGAATTGTGCTGGAATTTGGGATGGGTTTGAGCAGCCTCGATTGGAGCTGCATGATCCTTCCTGGCCTTAAAACCCCAGGAATTTACCCCAGCACAGGAAATAGAGGCTTTCACTTGATTTTTCAGGAGGGCTTTTTTTTTTGGTCCTGGATGTTTTTTCCCCAATTCTTTGTGCTTGGTTCCATCCATCCAGCTGAGTTTCCCTTTTGGAATTCCCCCCAGGAAAAGCAGGTTTGAGGCATTGTCCCTTCCTTCCCAGGGCTCTGTGTGCCACAATTTGTGCCAGGGAGGGATTTTCACAGTGCCTCCACTCTCTCCTCTCCCCACCAGTTGATCTCATCTCTCAGCAGGGTTTTTTTTAAAAAAAACCCTTTTGTTGGCAAAAAAATAATAATTTTCCCTGCATTTTCTGTCATCTCTAAAGGCACGGATGGCGCTACTGTCCCAGAATTGTAATAACTTATCTCTCCTTGTTGCCTTTGTGTCAGGTGTTATTGTTAATCCTTATCAGGCTGTTGAGGGGAGGAAATTAAAAGGTCTGAAGGGACTGAAACTCAGAAAAAATTGTACTTTGGTCACAAAAAGCAACAAAAAAAATGATCATGTCTAAGATTAAGAAGTATATTTCAAACTGATTTCTTTTATTTTTGGAAATAAGCAGTACAGAGGCCAAAAAATAAAACAAACCCAAAAAAATAAAAAGGAAACTCTCCCTTCATCCCCCAAAAAAGTGGGAAGCACAGCCAAACCCAGACAGGGCAATTCAGTACAGCATGAAATTGCAGAGTTAAATATATTTAACTGCAGAGAAGTTATTTGAAGTTGCTGTGAATAAATAATGGATTTCAGTTTTCATAAACAACTCATTTTCCTTCACAGAAAGCACCCAGAGCAAATGTTGCTCTGAAATTGTTTAATTACCAAGCCTTGCACTGAGTTATTTGTTGTGAACTTTCCGTCTTTCAGCATCTTCCCCTCGTAGATTAAATCTCATTTTCCCACTCAAATGCTGGGCTGTGAATGGAATCAGCACTTTCTGTATTTAGAATGGAACTGGGTTGCTGCATTATTAAAAGAGGGATCAGATAGGAGAGAGAAAAATGGGTTTTTCAGGAATCCTGGAGCTGGTTTGGCTTTGGTGTTTCTTGTTTTCAGAAATTCCTTTTGGTGTGAGCACGAGGAGTGGGCCCAGTCGTTCTCCAGCTGCAAAAGGAAAAGGAATTTTGCTCCAGTCCCGTGTCCATGACCTTGTCCAGCTGCTCATAAAATGGGATTTATCCAACACCATCCCAGGCTTTGACCTGAAAGGTTAATTTTAACCAAACTGGCCAATTTACCTTTAATGGGATTTAATGGCACCCAAAGAGGGATCAATAGGAATTCTCCATTGCTGGGCTTGTAAAACCAGCACTGAAAACAGAAATAAATAGCTCTGAAAAGTTGTGTTTTCCCCTTTGATAAGTTGTGTTTTCCTTCTGAAAGTTGTGTTTTCCCTCTGAAAAGTTGTGGTTTTCCCCCCTTAAAAGTTGTGTTTCCCTTCTGAAAATTGTGTTTTCCCCTCTGAAAAATTGTGTTTTCCCTCTGAAAATTGTGTTTTCCCCTCTGAAAAGTTGTGTTTTCCTCTCTGAAAAGGTGTTTTTCCCTCTGAAAAGTTGTGTTTTCCTGTCTCCTCCCCTCTCTGTGTGGCTCCTGCCACTCTTCACACCTCCATTTGCAGCATCACTAAATCCCCTGGTAACACATCTCCAAACCCTGCTCCTAAACGTTTCTCTGCTGCCATAAATCCAGAGGAGCAGACTGGGGAGGTGTTATAAACGCAGCAAACCTGGGAGATAAGGGGCTGAACAAGCCACCAAGTGTTGGATCATCCCTCACCTGCTGCCAGAGCAAACAAACCTTTTAAAAAAAATTAAAAAATAACTAAATGGACAAACGTGTCCTTTTCATCTGCTTTATCTTGTCTGCTCCGGGCTGGGAGATTCATAACTGGCTCTCCTCGGGCCTCGTAAATTGTTTCTATTATTCATGATTAAAGTCCCGAGCAGAAGGTTCTTGCATATATCAGCAGACACTTGTTAGAGACATCCTGGTTGTTATTAAGACATAGATTCAGCCAAAGGTCGTTAGGAGAGCGTCCAAATGGAAACTGCACATGGGAGGCAGAGGGGAAAATTAGGGCTGGATGTAAAATAGGAGAGGGAAAGGGTCACTGGGAAGGAGGGCAGGACAAAAAGGGGACAGGGGGACAGTTTTGGGGCAGGNCTGAATATAAAATGGAAGTTTATAAAATGGAAGTGACACTGGGAAGCAGAGTAGGACAAAAAGGGGACAGGGGGACAGTTTTGGGACAGGGAGACAGTTTTGGGGCAGGGGGACAGTTTTGGGGCAGGGGGACAATTTGGGGCCAGGGGACAAGAGGGAAAGGCCTCAGCACATCCTGGTGCAGTTTAACCCCTAAAAGCCCACCCAGCTTGCTCCAAGCACCTTTAAGCTGGGCTTTATCAGGGCAAATTTTAAATGTAAGATTTAAAACTAGAGCTCATCCCTGACATTCAACACAAACCCCTCCACGCCTGGCAGGAATATCCAGATGTTTCAAAGCCCCACTGAGGCAGTGCCTGTCCTTCCCAGCCTCAGCCTGCAGCTGGGGGCCTGGGTGATGTGGAATGTGCTGCTGCTGGCCCAGATGAGCCCTCCGAGCTCTGCCAACCCCCTCCTGCTCCAGCTGGAGGTGCTGGGAAAACAAAGTTATCGATTCATCGGTGGTGCTTTAATTGGAACAGATCCATGGGGCAGGAATGGCTGCAGCTCCCAGGGGAACCAGGGAATATCCAGGCAGGTGCATTTGTTATGTGCTTGGTTAATCTGGAGATCTATAGGAGGAGTCTGAAGGGGAAATAAAGGGTATTGAGAGACAAGGAGCAGGTTCCCACATCTGGGAGCAGGTTCCCACACCTGGGAGCAGGTTCCTGCCTGCCAAGCCCCTCCTGTGTGTGTTTTGGGCTGTATTTCTGTGTCCCTGAGAACAGCTCCTGTCGGGTATTGCATGGAATCTTTGATGGGCAAAGCGTGGTTTCAAAAATTACAGTTCAGAAAACCATAACTGTACATGCCTTGCCTCGGACTGGAGTCAAACCAGACCTCCTAAAGGATCAGATAATCCTGATTCCCTGTGTGTGCCGTGGGAACAGCCCCTGCCCTGTCCCAGCTCCCTGGGGGCAACTCCTCAGCCCCCAAACTGCCCAGCCCCGGCCCCTCGTTCCCTTTTGTGCCTGGGTAATGATATCTGACAGCAGCTGAAAACACTGAACTCGTGGGGATCTGCTGCCCTGGCAGGCTCAGCAGCATTTTCGCACCTCTGCCATGGGCCAGGGACAATTCCCACACAGGGACCCAGCTGAGGTTCCCAGGTTTCAGGGCAGGTGGGAGAAATGTGTTAGAGAAATGTGCTTTTTAATACAGGCATGACACTGAACTGACCACCCCGATGTCACTTGTGCTCTGAATGTGTCTTAGGTGTTTAATTAAAGAGTTGACCTGGCCTAGGAGCCCAAGGAGCCAAAAATACATGGATTAGGAACAGAGACCCAGCCTAGGAGGAGAAGTGCTCCCAGTGAGTTGGGATCTCAAACAGCACTTTAGAATTTAAATTTATAAAAAAAAAATTAAAAAGGAAGGGATTCCCATTCCCTGTTAAAAAGGCAACATCATCCTCATTCATAGACCTTCTCCCTGCACAAAAGGCTGTTTTTAAGGCACTGGTGGTGTTGGCACAGGGGTTGTGGTGAGAATTAACAGACACCCCACTGACAGCCAGCCATTGTCTATGGCCCCTTCCTAATGTGATTTAACAAAACTGCCAGCAAGTCAAAATTAATGCAAATGAGTGCAAATTCACATATTCCAAAAGGATTAGAATATCATTAATGTGGGCATTAAATATTTAAACAATATCTCTATGAAAGAATTATGAGCTTTCAAAGCTTGTCTGTGTTTTATGACCACATTAAAGCAGTTGTAATGACATCTTCTATGCTGGGACTTGGAATTATCCTTTTTTTGAAAGGATCATCGTGGTCAGAGCCCCCAGTGTCCCCGCAGGTCGTGGTGTCCCTGGGTGTTATTATCCAGAGCTCAGCTCCAGGGGGTGTGTCGGGCTGGGAGTGGCAGGAATGTGGCTGTGAATGTAAAACCCAACCAACATCCCCAGCAGAGCTCCCCGGGGTCATCCCACTTCTGTTCTGAAGTCAGTCCCTGGCCTTTATCTGATGCTGTTTTACATTATAACAACACAGACTCTGAGCTTCAGAAGGCTGAAATGACTTTTTTTTATTTTTGGGATGTGTCTTCTTTGTATACTATTTTACACAGACCAGTTTGATTGGTGACACAAAGGTAAACTCTTTTACTTACACTGGTCAGAGCAGAGGGACATCAAGAAGTCCCTCCTGGGGAAAGGAATGAATAACAAAGTTACAGCTACAAAAACACTCTTCTTGTTTACAGAAAATTCTCTGGGAAAAGAATTTCAGAAAACCAAAACATCTCAGGTACAGAACCAGGGCTCCATTTATCCATGGGGGATTGAACTGCTGGAGAGCTGGGAAGGTGTTCCTGGCTCTGGGGGATCCTGTCCCTACAAACAGTGCAGGAATTCCCAGAGCTTTGTTCCCCCTGCTCTGCCAAAGGCTCATTGTGTGTTTGAGCTCCAAGGGGTCTCTTCAGCCAGGGCCAGCATGCACAGGGATTTCCCTCCTCGTGGAATCAGTCTAATCCATGTTTTATTTTCACACCCAACACCCCGAGCTGCAGCTGATACTCTGCTTTCCCACCTGAGCCAAATTTAACCTAAGTGATAAAACAGAGGCACATTCCATTGCCAGCTGCAGTGAAAAGTTCTAGTTTTTTGGGAATAACTTGATGGAAAGTCTTCCCAATTTCAGGTACAGGAGCAGAAAGACTTGGAGAATGTCTCAGCTGAGAGAGGAGCTTGCAGGAAGAACAGATGACCACGATTAGATGGAGACAGGTGGGGATCAAGGCACATATTTGAGTGGCAAATGTAAAATTAAAATGAACTTTGATATTCCCAGGGAAGGCTCAGCCTATCCTGAGCCTGTCAGGCCTTTCTCTGGCTCTCCATGAGAACAGGAACTCACCAGGATAACTAAAAGAATCCAAACTTGGGATGGTCCAACACCCACAATGTTTTGAAGCCCAGGAGGGCTGTGACAGGCAGGTCTGCAATGGGATCTGAGCTCAGCTCTCCACTCCTGGTACAAAGCACTTCTTCTGTGCCATTTCCAGCAGGGCCATGTGTGCCTAACAAAGGGATTAAAATTAAAAAATCAAAGGGAATCAAGTGCATGGTTCCTCTCAGGGAGTGGAGAGAGGAGTGAAGGAGCCACTTGTGTGGCTCAATGCGCTTTTTGAGGAGCTCTCTGGCCCAGTGGGGAGGATTGCTTGGGAGAGAGGCAGGGATGCAGAGCAGGGGGGAGATCTTTGGGGAGGGCAGGGAATTGTTCTCCAGGCTCTCCAGCCTTTGCTGCCGAGGCACTCAGCTCTGCCAGGGGCTGGGGACTGGCAGTGGGGAGTGCAGGGAGGCACAGTGAGATGATTTCCCCAACATTCTGTGCCTCAGAGCTCTGCTCCTCCTCACAGCTCCCTTTGAGGGTTTAAAACAAACTGGGCCAGGACCTTGGATTGAGAGAGGTGTCCCTGGAATGAGGCAGGTGACAGGGACTGGATGGTCCCTGTAGGTCCCTCCCAGCTGAGGATTTTCCAGGAGTGTTCCTTTGCTGGGAACAGCAGCTTCTGCCAGATTCTGCTGAGCACCTGGTCCTTTCCATAGGGATTTTTCCATAGGGAGTGTGCTGGGAGGAGCTGGCTGGGGAAGGGAGCAGCAGGAAGCTGGGCTGGATGCACAGGGCTGGGCTTTGGGATCCAGTGGCACTGGAAACCTCTCCATTCACCAGGAGAGAATTTTCTTGTGCTGTTTTCCAAGCCAGGGCTGGGCTGGGCTGGGCTGCTCATCCCTGGAACTCCACAAAGAGGTTTCTGTGGGGCAGGCAGGGATCAGGCTGGGATCCAGGCTGGGATCAGATGGATTCAGACCCTGCAGCATTCCCTGTTTTCATTTCTGACCAGCAGAGAATGCAGAACCTCCCAACCTGAGCTTCTGAACCCTCTTAAGGATGGTCAGACACCACGAACATCAATTCTGTGACTAATCTGATCCATCCCTAAATTTATTCCTTGTAATCAGCAATCTGTTTTCTTTAACTACAAGGCACCACTACGTGACCAGTACATGATCTAATTAAATGCAGCATATTAATGATCCCCTCCATGGATTTGTGATCCTGTAATGAACGGCAGAACTACACCACCAACTCTGCTTGATTTGGTTGTGGCTTGGATTTTTAAAATTATTTTCTCTATTTAATGGCCAAATAATGAATGACAAATCCGTGCGTGACGCTGCTGTAAAATCCTCAATGAAACCTGCTCTGAGAAGGACATCCAGCTCAGCTAAAGTGGTAAAAATTGGAATTAATTCAGCTCTTGCATGGATAATAGTTGGTAGGAGGCTGGGCTGTAGGTCTGTGTTTACTTTGCCAGCTCCAGGTTCCCTATTTTTTTGCCATATCCATAAAAACAGCACCAGGGGATTGGGGGATGGGGCAGCAGTGACACCTGAGAGCTGCAGTTATTTGCTGGAATGTCAGCTCTGTGATCTGCTGCAAACCTCGTGGCAGATTAAAGACAGAAACTGGGAAGTTGGAGACGGAGCCCAACTTGAAACAATCCCATAAATATTTATTTATGCACAGCTGCTCTCGTGGGTGACTTAAAAGGGGACTCCATCCCCCTTCCCTTCTGATTTGTACAAGTCCCATAAATTGTCTCTTTTTTATTTTGACCACTGCTTTATTTAATAGCTAAACCAGCAGCTTGGTTTCAAGTCAGACACAAGGAAAAGCTGGAGGGTTGCTCAAGGAATAAATAAAAGGTTTGGTAGGAAGTTCATCACATGAAGGGAACAGACTCTCTCAGCAAGGGGTCAGTGGAGGCTGATCCTGCCTTGGGGCAGCAGAGCCCAGAGAAGCTCTCCCAGCCCCTCCTCGCCCCAGTTCTGAGGAATCTGTCAAATGTTTGTTGAATTTTCTCAGCTGTTTGTGTAAAGTGAAGAAGCCAGGCCTGAACCTCGACAAACAGAATGTCCTCACACAGAAGGCAGTGGGTGACACCCAGAGAAAAACAAGGCTGACAATCTGCAGCCCTGCTTTCTGTGCTGTGGAGCCAGGAGGCAAATTTAGACAGATCCTGGGTGGGTTTTATTTTTATTTTAACTTTGCAAAGTCTGGTCGTTGGATTGGTTTCAACCCTTCATTGCTGGTGGTTGATTCTGCTGTGGAATCCTGGCTGTGGAGTCCTCGATGCCGCTGCTTTGCCTGCTGGAATTCGGGCTCCAAAATGAGATATGGAGCTGGGTTTGGGGATCCCATGCTCGGGTGCAGCTGGGGGACAAATGCCCGGCAGCTCAAAGGCACTGCTGGCCCTGGAGGGGGGATGGCTCTGGGCTGATTTCTCCCAGTGAGCCCCAGGGGGGTCCCAGCGGGAATTCTGGAGCTGTTTCCATGTTTCTGCAGCCGAGATGAGCACGAGCACACACAGAGAATCAAATCGATTTCCCTCTCCCTCGTGGGCAGCCCAATTTCCATCACAAAGGGTTTGGGGTGAGTGTGCACAGAACCTGCTCAGGCTGAGCTCAGGCACCTGGATTTTTGGGAACGATGCCCCCTGGAGAACCTCAGGCAGTGGAACAGGGAGGGGTTTGAACCTCCACAAGGCTGCAGTGATTCCAAGGAGCTCTGGATGCTCAGGAATTGGCTGCTTTGCTTCTTTGAGCAGGCACTTTATACATACATGTAAAAAAAACCCCATAAATTGGGACAGTGCACGCTGCCTTTGCTCTGCTTTGATCAGGGTGGGAGCTCCTCCAGAGCTGCCCTGATTAAATCAGAGAGAAAATAAATTGAAAGGGCTTCTGTCTGATTTGTGAGGCTTCTTCAGGTGTTAAGGGGAGAGGAATAAAACATCCAAGGAGCCAGGAGGAGAGAGTTTACCATTTCACTGCCAAGGAACACTCTTGCTGGCACAGAGGGCAGGGAATGGAGGGGTAGGAGCTGAGTGGATCTGCTGAGGAGAACTCTGCAGAATCCTCACCACCACGTCCTGCCCGGCACAGGAAGGACAATAAAGCAATTTTTCCCTCCCCACACGATTCCCTTTCCCAGCCAGGAGCAGAGGTGATTTTGCTCAGTGGTGCTGCAGGTCTCTCCATCAGCATCAGCGCCTCTCCCCACGCCATGAATATTGAAACCCCCGAGTCATTCATCTCCCTTCCCCACCGAGGACAAGGGATGTTCAATTCCCGGCCTCAAAAAGGGCTCTGCAGGGATGATTGAGTTACTCGAGTTGCTTAAAAGCTGCCTGCAAGCGCTGAAAGGCCCTGACAGGCAGGGAGGGGAGGTCAGGGGTGGAGTTCATCACCTCCCTAACAGAATTAATCAGGGGGACAAAATCAGAACACGTTTGCTATTGAACACCGAGTCAATGCCCGCTGGAAAACATCGTGGTGTGGTCCCGATTTAGGATTCCCAGAGGGGAGTGAGAGAGGCTTGGGGAAAGTCCAAGGAAGGAGAGCAAATCCCTTTGTTTGTAAAAAGGGAGAGTGAAGGATTGGTTCAGAAAAGCTGCAGGAAGAGGAATTACTGTCAGATCTCCCTGCGATTTTAACCTTTCCTGAGGTTATTAAAGGTTTTAAATGCAACAGGGGGGATCGGGAAAGGGGAGAAATAAATACCAGGGAGATGGATCAGGCCAGAGCATCCTCCAGGTGCTTTAGTGACAGCTCAGGCAGGCTCTGACTCTGCCCAGTGCTCCTGGGAGCTCCAGCAGGGCAGGATCAACACCCGGGAAGTTCCTGCTCTTTGGTGTCCAGGGAATCTCAGAGACTTTGACAGGAAACTTTTCCTTCACTCCCTATTTCCACGTGGCTGCCCAAGCCCAGATCCACTTCCAGAGGGGGATTTCAGGCACAGCCCAGCTCCTGTCCCTGTCCCTGTCCCTGTCCCAGCCCCTCCCCAGGAGTGCCACCAATCCTGGTTCCTCCCCAGTCCCCAAAACTCTGATCAGCAGCTCAGCTGGGCCACCCAGATGGGCAGAAATGCTGCTTTTCCTGCCTTGGGCAGTGTCCAGAAAGCTTTAGAGTATCACAGGGATGTATAAAACAATCTGTGAACCATTTCCTTTTCACTCTCTGCTGGCTCCTTCCCCCAGTCCTGACCCCGAAGTGTTTGTGCCAGTCTGGGGTGGACAAACAACCCCAAATCTCTCTTTGTTGGCTGCTGTAAAACACAGGCAGAGCCTCAGCACCGAGATAAGCAGAGATTTCACTGCAAGAGGCAGGAGACCTTCAGAGGATGTTGCCTCTGGGGAAATCTGTTCAGCACGAGGCTTTATTTTTAATGTGAAATGGAGGAACAAAACACGGAATTGAAGCTTTTTGGTAAACCTTGCACGGGGCTCACAGCCCAGCTCGTTCTTTTTGCAGCCTTTTTGCAGCCTGCTATTATTCATGCCCCAGATTTGCTTTTTTCTCAATGGGTTTCCCGAGATAAAAATGTGCATTCTGAAAGAAAGAAAGAAAAAAAGATAAGAAAAAGTGTATTTCTGCTTTGCAATCAACCAGGCTCCCTCAGATTTTTATTTTTTTTTAAACGAGCAGCACATTTCAGGTATGCAGCTGAATTTCCTGATCCCCAAAGCTGCTTGTCAAAATTCTCAAGGCAATGGTAGCAGGCCCATTGCAGTAATTCGATTATTAGACAAAGCAATGCAGAAATCTCCCTGGTTCCTTCCCCTCAGAAAACCAGTCGTTCCTGAACCTTTTCCTGCTGCATTCAGTGAACTTCTGCTGAGGTTCAGGGCTCTGAGCAGAGCAGCAGGAGCTGTTCAAGTTTCCTTCAGCACCAGCATGATTCCAGAAAAGAAAAAGCAGAAAAAACGTGAGGAAAAACTGCCTTTGAAACGAGGCCACGTCTTGATTGCACCCAGTGGCTAAAAGGGGAAGAAACTTGGACAAAAAGTCCATCTGGGAGCTGTTCAGTCTGGATTTTCAGGCAGGCTTGCACGTTGCTCCAATTTCTTTTCTTCCTGCCTTGACCCCAAGCATCAAACTTGGCAGATGTTTGGGAGATGAGCGTGGAACAGAGCCTGGAGCCTGGAAAGCTCCTGAATAAAACAAAAATGTTCAAACAGTGAGGAAATGACCAGGCCTGGGGTTCTTGGGGGGGCTGAGGGTGAACACTCCCATGGAGGCAGCACGAATTTACACATTCCTTGGGAAAACACCCACACAGGGGCCACACAGCAGAACATTTCCTTCCATCCACCCTGGTGCTTTCAGCATGGAACAAACCTCTTGCTCTTGAATTACCCAGTTCTCCTCTCACTCCACACCAGGCATCAGCTTTTCCTCCTTTCCAGCAGTGAGAGCAGGGCTGAGGGGAACTGGAGAGCAGGAAAATATTGAAATAGATTGGGTTTTGTCAGGGTTTGTGATGAGAGGACATGCCAAGCTCTGATGTGTGAACTGCCCTGCTTTTGATGGCTCCCAGCTCAGGTGGGGCTGCTCAGGGTGCAGATCAACAGCAGGGATATAAAAAAGGCTCTTCCAGCTCAGAAATCAGGCACCAGCCCTTGGGAGGAAAGCTCCAAACCCACCAAAATACAGTGTGGACAAGGACTGAGCCCAAATCTTGGCCGTGGAAAGCTCCAAACCCACCAAAACTCGGTGTGGACAAGGACTGAGCCTGAATATTGTCTGTGGAGAGCTCCAAACCCACCAAAACTCGGTGTGGATGAAGACTGAGGACAAATCCTGCTTGTGGAGAGATCCAAACCCACCAAAATTCAGTGTGGACAAAGACTGAGGACACATCTTGGCTGTGGAAAGCTCCAAACCCACCAGAACTCGATGTGGACAAGGACTGACCCAAATCCTGGCTGTGGAGAGCCCTTTCCCAGGCTTTAGGACACCACAGACCCCACCAGGCACCCCCCAGGAATATTGAGGAGGGCTCTGTGTTTGTTTTCCCCACAGGGAATCTTTGGCATTCCCACATTTGGTGACTCTGCTGAGCAGCCAGCCCGGAGCTGTGGCCTGGGTGGTATCAGGGTGATAAGTGATGGTGCCAGGGCTCAGCACAAACATTCTGCTGAGCACCAGGAGGAATGGGAACCCGGGGAATGTGTTTACCAGACACACAACCCCGGAGCTGCTGCTCTTCCTGTTGCCATGGTTACTGCACTTGTCTGACAATATTAGGAGGAAAATGTTCACATTGATTTCTCCCCCCACCCCTCCCCTTGTTTTGCCTCTGAAATAAAAGATGATACCTGGGAATTAAATTAATCCCTGGGCTAAGTGCAGTTGTGTTTCCAGCACAGGGCCTGGATGCACACACACACTGATGGATTTTCTCTTTTGGACTTCACCAGCCCAAACCATCCCCCTAATTCCCCACTTGCTCTTCTGCCCTTAACCCTTTCCCTGCTGTGCCTTCCAGAAGGAGGATGACTCCAGGGCCAGGGGAAGAAGGATTACCCAGGGACTGATGGCTTTCCTCTGTGCTGGAAGGTGGGCATGATTTATTTAAAGGCAGAATTTCCCAGCAGTGTTGTTTGGTTGGTGCTCAGGGGAGTGTGGGTGCTCTCATTTCACTTTATAGCTCCCATTCAAACCAAGGCAGGTGGGAATCAATTTGGAGAACAGCATTAAGCTGAATTTCCCATGTTGTAAGGACAAATATAATCACAGGAAATGGAGCTTGCCCCCTCTGACCTTGTTAATGTGACACTCACTCAGGTCCCTGATGGCTCAAATGAGGAGTGTCCCACTTTTCCAGCCACTTTTCCACCCTCTGGGCACACCTGATGCTGTTGGAAGCAGCCTTAGAACTGATTTAGGTCACACTGGTACAGAATTCCTCAGGTGTGGGACCTGCAGGAAAGGTGGGGAGGGACTTTTCACAGGGATGTGCAGTGACAGGACAAGGGGGGACGGCTGCAAAGGGACAGGAACGAGGTTTAGGGGGGATATTGGGAAAAAACCCTTCCCTGTGAGGGGTGCAGGAGGGAAGGGTGGTGCTGCTCTGGCACAGAGGGGGAACAATCCAAGAGGAAAATTAGTTCCTTCACTTGGCAATTAAAACCAATCTTTCCTTTCCTTGTTGGAACCTGAGAATCCTAAAAGCTTCCAGCACTGAGCAGTGAGGAGGGAAACTTGTGAGTGCCATCAGGAACCCCCCTGAAAAACTACAAAATAACGTTTGTACTTGCCTGATCCTCTCCCTAAATCAGGGGTTTGGTCCCTGCAGCTGATCCTGAGGTGGGGCTGAGGGATGTTAAGGGGGCACAGAGCTGGGGATGGATTAGCAATCCAGCAGGAAGAGTCCTGGGAATCTCTGCTAAACTCAGCTGGATGCAATGTTCCTGTCACAAACTGGCACAGAACCCCTGAGCATCACTTCATTGTTCCATGTAAACCTTAAACGTTTGGATACAACAATCTTAAACACCCCAGGCTTTTTTTTTTATTTTTTATTTTTTTATTATTATTTGGGGTTTTTTTTTCCTTACTTTTTGTTCTTTAATGCTTTCTGTCCCTCAGTTTGTTCCTCCCACGCTGAGGATTCCAAACACATCGGTGTCACTTTTACCTTTGCTGATGCTGCAGCAAATTAACATCACCTGCTGATGATAATCCCCCTGCCTGGAGGCTTAATGATGCCACGAACTCTGCGAGGGGAGGTTTTGGTGTTTGATCCAATTATCCAGAGCTAAAGATGACTCGGGAAGGGGCCGGGGATGATGCCAGGGCTGTGTGTCATTAGATGGTCACGACAACAGATGAGCCTTTGAGGCTCATGTACCACAGATTTTACTGCTAAACATGATGTAGGTAGACAAGACTAAAGGTTGGGGGGAAGAATTTCTCATTCCCTCGGCCCACCAATGGGAAAATGAGGTGCACTGATGCAGGAGGGGCTCTCAAAGCCACCCCTGGGATGGCTGATGTCAGTTCTGCCTGCAGAGCCACCCTTTCTCCTGTCTCACTGCCTCCTGCTCTTTCTTCCTGCTTTTAATTTACATTGCACAATTTAACCATCATTGCAGGCCCTTAGGGCTGTTTATTCTCAGAGAATAGAAGCTGAATGGGGGCAGCGTGTGCAGGAGCTGCAGCAGCTCTTGGACACTCCCTGCTGCTCCCCTGCTCCTGGCAGAGCTGGGGCTGCCCTCTTGGGGCTCCCAAATTGGTGACAAGAAACACAACAGGGTGCCCAGAGGAGCTGGAGCTGCCGCATCCCAGGAAGTGTCCAGCCCATGTTGGATTGAGATGCTCCAGGTGGTGGGAGGTGCCCAAGGTTGGGATGAGCTTTAAGTCTCCATCATGTTAAAAAGCTGTTTGTAATTTCCTCTTCCAATGTATCTGAGAAGAATTAATGTGAAAAACCACCATGTTTGCCCCCTCCTCGTGATATTTAGGCAAAGAACACTTCTTGAAGCAAAGAGAAAGGTGTTTTAATGGGAGCCGCCCAAGATTGGGATGAGATGAGCTTTAAGGCCCCTCCCAACCCAAACCATTCCATCACATTAAAAAGCTGTTTCTAATCTCCCCTTCCAATGTATCTGAGAAGAATAAAAGTGAAAAACCACCGTGTTTGGCCCCTCCTCATGATATTCAGGCAAAGAACACTTGTTGAAGCAAAGAGAAAGGTGTTTTATTGGGCTGGCAGGGGCCCTGGCTGATGGAACTGCTCTCCACACTCCCATGGCAAACTGCACAGCCTCACGTATTTCTTGTAAACGTTGTGATTTCATGGCCCTGAGGAGGGAAACAATCACGTTAATTGATTTGGAGAGCTGCCCACGGAGGGCACTCGTGGAGGTGGTGAGCGGCTTGTGGGGTTGGGGAGTGCATCCTGAGAAGAATAAGGAAAATTAAACCTTAATTCCTCTGACATCAATGCCAGCCCTCCTGCACCCAGCCCAAACACATCCCTGGAAACCAGAGCTCCGAATCCTTCATCTGCTTCACTCCAGGAGAGATTTCTAAAACGTGGAATTCCTGTACAAGTCCTTTTTTCCCCCTGAAAACAACAGATGCAAGTGAAGAACACAAAGGGGGATGAGAAGATCTGTTTTGATGAGTGGGCCTGGGAGAATTCAGAGTGAGGTCTGAGTGGGATCTCTTGGCCCATGTGCTCAGAACAGAGCATCACTCAGAGCCTGGGCTGGTTCCACATCCCACAGGAGCCTTTGCCTTGTGCTTTCCCAGCAGCTTTGTCTTTTCTCCTTGCCCTGAGCAGGAGCAGGGGTGTCTCTGCTGTGAGCAGGACTGGGGACAAACCAAAGCTGATCTGTGCAGAATCCACACCCAGCACCCTGGGGACAGGGACAGGGGGGGCCAGTGGCTGTGGCAGGGGGGTGACATCCCCCAGTGCTCAGCCTTTTGAGAGGAATGACAGACTTGTCCTAACAAACAAACTCTGGGTCTGCTGGTGGATAAAACCAGCACTGAGAGATAAAAGAAACAATGGGAAGGATCCCACTGATTGATGGATGGAAAAGGAGATATTTGCCTTCACAAACAAGCTGTGAGTTTGCTGATAAATGAAATTGGATATTGAAAGGTGAAAGAAACAATGGAGAAAACCCATAAATTCCATAAGAATTAAAAATTAAAAGGGAGGTTATGGATTAAAGGTGAATTTTAGGTATTGGGCACTCCAGGAAGTCTGGACCTCTCAAGTTCCTCAGCCAGTGGGGACAGAGAGAGGGAAATGGGCCCGGGAAATCGGGATAAATAGGAGGCTGCATCCTCCAAAAATCTGAGAGACGCCAGGAAAAATGCCCCATGACCTCTCCCTTTATTGGAATAAAGTCAAAGGACTCCTCTGTCTCCTTTTTGGACATGAACCTCTGCCGTTGGTGATATAATTTTCCCTAAAACTTCCCCCCCGAGGGAGGCTGTCAGCAGCCAGGGGTGTGAGGGAATCCTTGTGATGCCCAGCAGGGCTCCAGGAGCCCTTCCCTGCCCTGCCCCACAGCCTGGGCTGGGCAGAGCAGCTCCTCATCTCCCGGGCCAGCTGTTGGCCTCCACTATGGATTTATTTCTCCTCAGCAGTCCCGGGGAGGCTCCCAGGGAAGCCCTGGGTGGGGAGGGGAGGCTGCTGGCCCCAGTGACAAGTGACATGATGGAGAAAATTGCCGTGTCAGCCTTGATTAGGACCAGCACTGCCCTCGCTGCCTGAGAGGAGCCTGAGCCCTGAGCCCTGAGCCTGAGCCCTGAGCCTGAGCCCTGAGCCTGAGCCCTGAGCCTGAGCCCTGAGCCTGAGCCCTGAGCCTGAGCCCTGAGCCTGAGCCCTGAGCCTGAGCCCTGAGCCTGAGCCCTGAGCCTGAGCCCTGAGCCTGAGCCCTGAGCCTGAGCCCTGAGCCTGAGCCCTGAGCCTGAGCCCTGAGCCTGAGCCCTGAGCCTGAGCCCTGAGCCTGAGCCCTGAGCCTGAGCCCTGAGCCTGAGCCCTGAGCCTGAGCCCTGAGCCTGAGCCCTGAGCCTGAGCCCTGAGCCTGAGCCCTGAGCCTGAGCCCTGAGACTGAGCCTGAGCCCTGAGCCCTGAGCCTGAGCCTGTCCCTGTCCCAGCCAGGGGAGCTGGGAATCACCTGGAGCTGCTGCTGGCCCTGGGCTGGCCGTGGATGGTCGGGAGGACTCCCCGGGGAGGCTGCTGGGGCCCGGGCGGGATTTTTGAGCTCATTTTCATGCTTGACCTGCTCCTCACCCCTCCCTCTGCCAGGGAACAATGCTCCCCTCTCTGGGCCAGGGTGCCTCGGTGTTTTTGGCTGCCTCCTCGGGATGAGATCACGGAGGGAGCTCACGGCAGACAACTCCTTTTCCCCCTAATTAGAAACTCTCAGCACCTCTCCCTCTCTCTGGGTCTGTTCAAACCCATCTGCTGGGGCTTGCAAAGCCCCTTCCCAAAGGCCTGGTTTTGGAGACACAGGGCTGGGCTGAGCTGGCTGCAGCTGCAGCCTCTGCCCCTCTTTTGGGGGGCCCTGGGGGCAGCATCTCCCTGTTCCTCAGCCCCAGAGCACCCTCTGCTACCGCCTTGGATTAACCCCTGGTGCCTCCACACACCCTTTCCTCTGTTAGACAGGAAAAGTTCCAAATGTCACCCCAAAATCTGCATCCCAACCTCTCCTGGGAAGCCTTTTTATGACAATAAATCCACATCCCACCTGACAGGGACCATAGGCAGCTGCCAGCCTGATTACTCACAGCACAGAAATCTCCTTTGACAGCTTTTGGTTTCCTTATTTCCTCACATTAATTGTTTCCCTGGGAGCCTGGAGCAAGGTTCTGTCCCAAGGAAAGGGAAGATGTGGCAGCAGGAGTGTGAGCAGTCTTGCCTGGGCTGTGCTTGGACATCCACCGTGTTCCTCCTCCTCCAGGGCACTGGAGAGAATATTCCTGCTGATGAATTCCCTTGGAAATGCCCATTGCTCTTCCAAATTATTGCAACTGTGTTAGTTCATCACAGCCTTTTAACAGCAGTGTTTGGCAGGGCTGATGAAGAACCTCACCGGGGTCAAAAGAGAAGGAAAGAAGGATTTCCCAAATTTCGTCTTCAGCCCAGTTTTCTCCATTTCCAGGGCTCACTCACTTGCCCTGCAAATAAAATTTGTCAGAAAGCAGGACTTGGCTCCTGTGACAGATAAACCATCACAGCTCTGATGGAGAGGAGAGCTCACCCCAATCCCCTCCCACCTGAGCAGCTCCACGCCGTGTCTGGCACCCTCCTGCCAGGGTTTATTTGCCATCAGGTGCCATCAGACCTGGGAGGGAATTTTAATTTGAACTTTAAAAGCAGCAGCAGTGCTGTTAAGGGCAGTAGGGCAGGGAAAAGGGGGAGAAGAGGAGAGCTGGGATGGTGTCCAGGGAGGGAGGAGCAGGAATCCCTGAAGGATCTGCTCCCCTCTGCTCCCACAGAGACCCTGATGACCCTCAGGACCCACAAAGGCTGCAGAGAAAAGTAGTTTCCACCTGAGCAGCTGGAAAACGTTTCAATTCTCAAAATCCAGCTGAGATTCCTGGCTTTGCCTTCCCTCCCTTGCCCTTTGGATCTCCTCTCTTGTAGTTCGTGCCACGGAGCCCTGCAGGAAAGAACAATTCCCTCATTCCTGTGGAAAGGGAAAGGAGTAATCCCCATCCCAGACCAAACAGATTTAAAAAGGATCTTTAGTGTCTGGCAGTGACAACAAACCCTCACCAGCAGCAAAGGGAGGCTCCTCCAGGCAGGTCAGCAGCAGCCTAAACGTTGTGGTTTTGTGGGGAAAAGAGAACTTTAAAAACACAGATTGCCCAGGGAAGGAAAATTTGCATGGATATTTTCCTTCTGGCTGATATCACATCTCCCTGCCTGGGAAATGAAGCGAGGGGAGTTTTATTTTTTGCATGCTCTGCAGGGAGGAGGTAATGGGATATTTTGTGCTCTAAGTGGAGATAGCAGAATCACATCGGGCAGGTGAGAAATTGCCTCTCGCTTTCCTGCGGCCACTATCACCACTCTGAAACTGGGAGGGGGGATTGGACGCAGAAATTATCTCCAGAAAAAATAAAACAGCTTTTAAGATAGCAGGCCTGGAGGAATAGGTAACTCATCGTAGGAGCAGTGCAATACTGAGGAAATCCAGATCAGTGTTTAGCAGAAGCAACAAACTCTTAACACCACATTTTCCCCCCAGAACATTCCTTTTCTCCACTTTATTGTTCTTTCCCTTTAGCTCAGCTCGAATGCTTTGGAAACAACTCAGGTGGTTCTTTGCAGACTGAAGCAGTGATAAGAGGATTTTTTTGGTGCTCATATTATTTCATGTACAGCTGACAGAGCAGCTTGTCCTGTGCAGGTGCAGCTCCAAAATCCTTCAAGGTAATTGGGATTTTTTTTCCTTTTTTTTTTTTGAAGGAGCCATTATGGAATTTCTCATTCACATCCCATCATTTGTGAGGGTTCAGCTCTTCTCTCCATTCTAAGGTTGGGGTGTTTCTTTAATGGGTTTTTAGCCACTCTGGAATTTTTGGTTTGGATTTCAATATGGGTTTAATTAAAGTAAAGATGTTAATGGCACACATAATGCTCATGAAAACAACAGCAACGCTCCCCCAGTGACTCACTTAAAGAAAGCACATCAGGCTGTGCCTTTATGCAGAAATAGGCTGGATGTGGTGTTCTCCCATTTTATCTCTTCACAGCCTTGGAATAGGCTGGGACTGAACGGAAATTCCAAACAAAAAAATCTTGAAATGGCTTAAAACCCCATGAAATTTGACTTCACCCCCTTCCCTTAGCTGGCAAAGCCCTTTATCTGGGAGGGAAACAGGGCAATAATTGGGAATTCAGATTGCTGTGATTGCTCAGTGCTCCATAAATATGAAAGGGAGATCAGGACAAATTGGAACCAATATTCCAGGACACCTGTTGGCATTTGGGGCTGCCCAGGTTTATTCTCTCACTGCAGTCGCTCTGAATTCTCCTCTCCTCACAAGCCCCCACTCTGCTGGCATCAATAACATTATATTAATATATTCCTGTGTACCAAGCAGCCCTTAATAATTACGTCAACCCTTAATTTGCTGCGACTCAATTACTGCAGCAGCTCATTGACATAGTTAAGGTTAATAACGGCGAGATTCAGAGGACAGGCCACATTACAAATCACACTGATTGTGGCAATTGTTGCAGAGAGCAAGAGGCAAAGTGTTATTTAGCGAGGCTCAGGCAACAACTTTCCCACCAGTGCAATCCCCTGGGAGAGCCGCAGGGGTGCATGGATGGTGCTCTGGGGAGGTTCTGACAGGGAAATTCAAGCAGTTGGGGCTGGGAGGATCTTTCCTCAATCCCGGGGAGTTTCTCCTTGTGCTGGAAGAGCCAGGTTTTGGATCCAGTACAGGCAGTGCTGGTGGGCTGGTAAAAAATAGCAAATTTTTTCCCCCTCAATGTTCTGTCTGGACTACAACTCCTCTACAACGATCTCCTCGAGGGAAAAACCCCGTGGAATGTTGCCCCAGCAGTGGTTTGACCCTTTGTTCTCAACATGGCCTTAAATATTTCTGCTTTTCCTCCTTCAGAGCTGGAGCCAGGCAGGACCACTCCTCTCCCATCACCAGCACTGAGCAAAGGAATGATGTTTAATGGATGTGCTGAAGTGACTCCTCAAATGAATCTTAATCACATGGGCTAATTAGAGGCTGTGTTTGTTAATCAGATGTGAATAGCAGGCTGATTTCTCTATTTAGATAAACGTCTGCTGCAAAACCTCTTGGCAGATGGGCCAACGTTTGCTCCCCCCAGCCTGAGTGGGCATTTTAACAGGTTGCAAACACGGTTTCATTGCTAATTAGGGACTAATGAAAACAGCAATTCTGGTGTCCACCACAGGGCCCAGACACTCTGCTGTGGTGGGAAGTGTTGAGCATTGGAACCTGCATTTGGAATTCCTGGATCCTCCTTGGGGTCCTTGTCATGATGCACAGGATTGCTCAGAACTCTCTCCCCACCAAATAAACCAGGGTGGGATTTACTTACAGGCTTCACAGGCTAAGAACCAAGTTTGCAGGGCCAGGAGTTGGATGATCTTTGTGGGTCCATTCCAGCTGTGATTCCACGATTCTCAATAAAACTAAAACCTGGAGACAGCAGCCATGGCTGCTCTTGTGGCCAACCCAACTTTAATCCAAGTTTGTGATGCCCCCAAGTCCTGAAACCAAGGAAAACAGGTGAATTTAGCCTTAAAAGATCCTTGAGACTCTGTTCCTTGGGCTGTGGGTGCTTTGCCCTCTGCCAGCTCTCCTCTCCTCCTCCTCCTCACCCCAGGGATCTTCTCCAGTGTGCTGGTGTGGCTCTGGCTGGGGCATCACCTCCCTGCTGGCTCCTGCAGTCAACAGCTGAAGCTAAAATGAATTTTTTTTTCAGTGTGTTTGGCTTCCCTTGCACTCTCCAGAATTACCCTGAAGAGTATTTAAATATCTCTCCTAATAATTACACCCATATTCCCAGCAGCTCCTGTGCCAGTGGAAGTGCTGAGTTATCCTGCTTTTACCGTGCCTACCTATGGATTACAAATAGATCTTATTAACTGCTCCGAGCTGACACATCTATTGGAATAAAGGGGCTCGTTTCTTCCCAGGCAGCAGAACAATCTTCCTCTTATGCTAATAAATACAGGAATTTGCATAAATCTAATCAGATGGGGAGGCTCAAACGGAGCCCAGCACTCCTGGGTGCTTGGCAGAGCTGCTCCTGCAAGGGAATTTTGGGGAAATAGTCACCACCAGCTGGAACTGGGCAGGGACTGGGAGACAAGGAGGTGGGGGTTGTGTTTCCATCCACCCAGCTCAGTTTCCAGGGGGATTGTGCTGCAGAGCCCCCCTCATCCTGGGTTTCCCAGCCTGTTGGATTATGCATTGTGTGCATTAAATGTTGTGCTGGAGATAAGGAAAGGCAATTTGCTCCCAGCTCTGACTGTGGTGAGTGATCACCCTTTGGGTGAGTGATGAGCCCTGCAGTGGCACTGCTCTGTCACTTGATGGACACAAAAGAAGGACACTCACCCTTGTCCAGGTGTGAGACGAGAGAGAAGAAGGAAGTTTATTTTGGGGTTTGGGTTTAAATAGGGTTTGGACTTTGACCAGCAGTTGGGGGACGAGGTTGACACCTCTGACCCCACTGGTCAAGCCAGAAGCTATTAATTTGTCCTTCCCCCAGGAAAGAATCCATGATTTACAAAATATCATTCTTTGTTTATGTTACAATGTGTGAGAAACTCCAGTACAGAAATGTAAAACATCAGAAGGCTGAAAAATCAGGGCAACACTTCTCTGTGCTTTGGTGATGTGGCCAATGCAGTGCCCCAAAACCCCCTGGCCCTGGCAGGTGCTGGGAGCACCCCCAGCCCCACAAACCCCTTTTGCTCTGGAGCTGAACAATCCCTGTCCCTCCAACCCCATCCAGATAAAGAAACCAATGAGAAATCCTTCAGATTTGGGCAGAGAAGCTGCTCCAATGCTGGAAGGGTTTGTGATACCCATGTCCTTCGTAGGGTTTTGTGTCTTGGCCAGCTCTGCACCAGATTGGGCTGAAACTGGGTTTTTATGGGGCAGAAAAGGGAAGTTTCTGCAGCCTCCTCCCTTCTAAAGCTGGTTTAGTGCTGGCAGTGCTGGAAAGATGCAGCTTCCTTTCTCTCTGCACTGGTATTAATGACAAACATGGCATCAATAATTCTATCCCTGCTCATCCCTCCTGCTTTACCCTCCAACAGTCTGGATTTGCTTTTGGAGGGCAGGAGAGTGCTGCCTTCCCTTTTTAGCACATGTACAAATGCTCAGCAGATGTCTGCCTCCCTGTGGGGAGCCTCCCTTGGACCAAAACCCGGGATGTGCTGAGCAGGGGAGACTGGTTCAGCTGCACAGGCAGGTGAAGACAAGGTACACCTTCAAGGCAAAACCAGGTGCATCCTTCTGCAGAATGAGCCTTAAACACATCTCCCACCAGGCTTTTGCCTCACATCCCATCTGGATTCCTGGCTGGAAGTGCTGCTGATGAGTCCAGCCCTTCCCACTCCTGCCGAGGAGGGGCTGGTGCCAAGCCTGTGCCGAGCTCCAGGCAGAGCTTTGATTTATTCGCTTGGAAAATACTCTCCATGCTCCTCTAAATACTTCAGGAGCAAAAAGCATCGCTCCAGCTCTGCTGAGGACTCCTCTTACAAGGTGAGGATGCTCCCAGGGCAGAGTGGGAGAATTTGTTGTGTGGGTGGCAGGAATTCCATCTGGGATCAGGCACAGGAGAACCCAAGTGCTCCCCCAGGGCAGGAACACCTTCCACCAAAGTGCTCAGAGCTCCATCCAGCCCGGCCTGGGGCAATTCCAGGGATGGGGCAGCCACAGCTCCTCTGGGAACCTGTGCCAGGGCCTCACCTCCCTCAGAGGGAAGGAAGGAAATGACCCCTCCCTCCAGAGCTGGAAAATCACTTTTCCATCACATTCTCCTTTAGGTTCAGGCTCTGCGGGTTCAATCCCGTTGCTCGAGGACACAAAAGGAACCACACTCACCCGTCAGGGTGTGGACAAAGACTGAGCCCAAATCCTGCCTGTGGAGAGCTCCAAACCCACCAAAATACAGTGTGGACGTGGACTGGACCTAAATCTTGGCTGTGGAGAGCTCCAAACCCACCAAAACTCGGTGTGGACAAGACTGAGCCCAAATCTTCCTAGTTTTGGATTCAGGGTTTAAATAGGGTGTGGACTTTGACCAGCGACTGGGGGACAAGGTTAACACTCCTTTGACTCCACTGGTCAAGCCAGAAGTCCATCACAGAGAGGAATGTGAAAACAACTTACTTTGTTTATGTTACAGTGTGAGAACTCCAAAACAAGAATGTAAAACCATCAGAAGGCTGAAAAATCAGGGTGACACAACCCCTGCCTGAGGCATTGATTGCCTTCAATCCGTGGTGGTGCTGAAGCAGCAGAGTCCTCTGCCCCCATGTTTCCCAAAACAGGGTAAAAAACCTCCACTCAAGACCTTATAAAAGGAGAGGAAGGCTTAATTGTCATATCTTTAATCACCTTGCTCCTTGTCCAACACCTGTAAAGCCAAATATTCCCCCCCAATGGTTTGGGCAGAGCCCCTGTGTGCAGCACTGAGGTTGGATTTTTGTTCCTGAAGCATTTAGAGGTGATTTGCTTTGCTGTGGCTCTTTGGCTGAATTCTGGGATCTAAAAAGCCTTTATTTGCTCATCATTCCCCCAGCACTGCCCTCCCTTGTAGCAGTTACAGGTCAAACAACAGAGCAGCACCAATGGGGGTGAAATAAAAATAAAAAATAAAATAAGTTTTAAAAAATGAAATGAAATGAAATGAAATGAAATGAAATGAAATGAAATGAAATAAAATAAAATAAAATAAAATAAAATAAAATAAAATAAAATAAAATAAAAGCAGCCCTGGGCAGCAGAGCCCTGCAGGATTCATCCCACACCCAGCCAGGTGATTTATCATCAATGGTCACCTCAAATCTCACCCATTTGGTGCAGCTCCAAGAGCCTCACAGAACATTTGGCTTGGAATTAATGCAGGAAAGGACTTGCAGACACTTTAGCAGGGCAGGACCCGCAGAGGAACTGGGAGGTTTTTCCTCAGAACGTTCAATGTCGCCTTAAATTAGGCCATAAAAAGTAAGTGCTTTTTAAAAGCAATCTTGCACAGTTGGGTCTGCATTGTCAGAGCTTCCTGGTGATTTAAAGGTTCTTCTTCCTCCTGGCTCCTGCAAAAAATCCAACAAACGGGAGCCTGGCTGCTGTGAAAAATACCCTTGCCTGTAAATCTAGAGGAAAAGCCATATATATATATAAATATATATCTATCTATATAAATATATATATATAAAAATGTGATAAACATCCATAAGCCAGAGCCCATAAAGCTGGGAGGGTGACAACAGAGGTGGGAAGCACTGTCAGGGGAAGAGCAAAGCTGGAGTTTTTTGGTTAGGGATGTAAAGGTGGTGCTGCTGTGATGTTTTTCCACAATGTTCCTTGTAGTATTTACCTTTTTTTTTGGAGGCTCACACTGGCTGTGATGAACAAGAGAAAATCCCACAGCACTGAAGTGCCTCGTTTGTCACCAAGCTGCTTTTTTTTTTTCTTT
>VWZU01004607.1:72805-111020 GCA_013397095.1 Sterrhoptilus dennistouni
AAAAAAAAAAAAAAAAAAGCTTTGGAAGATATTTAATACAGATTTTCCAAAGGATTTCTGGTTAGACTAAAGAGGCTGGTGTGATTTGCAGAGTTTGATAACAGACAGACTTCCATGAAAAATTCCCTGCACAGCAAAATGCTCCGGGTTTTGCCCCTGGAATATTCAGGAACTGGGAGTTGTGCTGAAGTCCTGGGCTCTTTGGAAAAATACAGATTTTCAGTGTGTGACTCTCAGAACAAGGTGTCAGGGAATCACTTTGAAATCACTGATGAATAGAAGAAAAATAAAAAATAAAACCTGCAGTGTGCCAGGGACATCCTGTATCCTCTCCAGTCCCAGCCCAACCAGTCACTTTCTCAACTAGCTGAGCTAGAAGTAGCTGCTAAATTGCCATAAAGAAAAATGTAAGAACAAACAACACAACATATTCTTAGAGAGAAAAATAAGCTTGGACCAGCATAAACAATGAATCTGTCCCATAAGAATCAGTGAAGGGAATACATAAACATTTCTAGAGAGAGAAAATTTGATAGAAATATACAACAGCCCTTACTGCCCACTTAGCTGAGTGTCACTGTATTGCTGCCCAGTTGGGTTTAACACAAGTTTGAGATCAGGTTTGCCTGCTGATATTCCCTATAAATATGAGCTTTGTGAATAAAGAATTGGCTTTTCTGCATAAAAAAAACTGAGTCTCTTTTCCTGATTTATTACAGCACCCACCCTGCTCCAGCCCTCTTTGCCATGCAGTTTATCAACCAGGGAAGTGTTTTATTCCTGTGGATGGGAGCTGCTCCCCCTGCTCATCTCCAGGAGTTTCCCCTCTGAACACATCCGTGATTTCCAGCCAGAGCTATTAATAACCCTTCCCTTAATGAGCTTATTCCAGCGTCACCCAAGCAAGGTAAAAATTGTTTGGCTCACCTCGGGAGAACCCGAGCAAACTGAGGTGATTCTGCTCAAAAAGGGGGATTTATCCTGGAGTAAAGGTTTTATCCTGGCTTTTACCAGGAGGTTTTTGAGGAGACTGCTTCAGAACAAGGGTGGGATCAAGGAGCTGTAAATGCTCTGCACACTCTGGGTCTCTGTGCTGCTAGCAGTGGTGCAGGGTTTGCTCTGCTTTGTTCTGTTTGTTGATTTGTGTTTTGTGCAAACACGAGCAGTGCAATGGGCAGCAGATATTCAGGGAGGTGGATCTAAGCTGTGAACTGCTCTGCTCCCTCTGTTTGCTCCTGCAAGGGCTGGAAATGCTGGTCAGGCACTGGGGGCTCTCAGCACTAAAGCAAACCCATTTCTGACCTGTACCTCCACCCTGTAGGGAAAAGAACCTGGGATTCTGGCGTGGCCTTTCTGCAGAATTCCAGATTTTGGGAGCATTTTAAGCACCAACAACTTCTCCAGGGCCAAGCTGTGCTTTGGAGGGGCCACAGCAAAGCTCATTTCTCATGTCCAGGGATTCAGCCTCGTTCCTTTCCCTGATTACCTGGCTGCAAACCCTTCTGTTCATCCCAATTGCTCTGTTCTTCCCAGAGACCTCTCTTAACCACACAAATTTTAATGTTTTCCTCTGCTGCTGCCTCAAATCTCTTCCTTTACTCTTGGATGCTCTTTATGGGCAAAGTTTTCTCCAAATCCTGGCAGGTTTCACAGTGTGAGGATTTCTCTGAGTTATCTCGGGGTGGTCAAAGGTTCATCCTCTGAGTGCCTCCCTTGCCCCTTTTATAGAAAATCATTTAAAGATCTTTTCCTCCTCAAAACCCCCGGCCCAGGAAACAGAAGTGAAAGCTGCATGAGGCATCACAGGAACAAAAATGCCATAAAACTCGATATGAGGCTTCTCTAGTTTAGGTATTTGTGCTTTGCAAAGATAAAAGGATCAATTTCCACCTCCCAGCAATTCCTCCTGGACCCTCTGGGCAGGGCAGGGAGGATCCTGAGCTCCCTGTGCTGCTGCTCTGGGTTAGGTGCCCACTCCTATAACCTTTCAGAGCTGCCTCCTGTCTCCCAGCATTAAATTTCTCATTATCTGCCTGCTTAGAGACCAAGACTTCCAGGGCCAGGGCTGCTTGACTCAGATTTTGTCCAACAACTGATGAAAGAAGCCTTTGCTCGGCTTGGGGTTCTCTGGGTAATGAATTTCTATGGACTTGGAGAGGGATGTTGGTGGGAAGGCTGAACCAAGATTGTATTGAGTGAGATAACACCTGATTAGCAGCACCTCTGGGAGATCAATCCATGGACATTCTGCTGCAAAGGTGGATTTTCCTTAAAATTTTCACCTCCTCTTTAGGGCAAGAAGGAAACGGGAGAGAGAAACTCCTTTTGGTTCAGGTGTCACTCTCACTAAATGGAAATTATTACTGAATTATTATTACATTTATTTAGTATTATTATTACACTTGCAGGGCTGTTTTTCTCCAGGAAAGGATGAAATTTTCCTAGGTGACAATTAACACAGAACACCTGATGGTTTTCTCTGCAGAGTGACAGGCAGGAGGTTTCCAACTCCAGCCAGCCCAGGAACTTTCCTCTTCCCCCTCCAGCCATGTCACAGCAGCAGAATAATTTGCTGTGTCTCATGTAATGATTCTCCCCTTGGTTTGTTCCATTCCCCCAGTACTGAAGGCAAGTTTTGTCCTTTTTTGTGATGAAAGCAGTTGGGAACGGAGCTCAGCAAGAAAAATTTAAAGTTTTTTTTCCAAGCAAGGCCAAACCATGCAAAGCAAACCATTTTTCTCTCCCAAGGAGCAATCCTTCAAGAGCCAGGTGCCTCCAGCTCCATAAATTTCGGTGTCAGCAGAGCAGTGACTTGTGAAAGATCAACTCCAAAGCAGGTACAGCAGTGAGGGACATGTAAATCCCTCTGTACTTTGAATTCATCCCTCTCAGAAAGCCAAACAGAACATTCCTCATCCCTGTCTGCACTCCTGGAGAGCCCAGCTGTGGCTGTAGGACATGAAAGAAAGACTCCAAATATTTCAGAAGGCAAAGAGCACAGAAAAAAGGATTTATTGTCTAATCCTTACTGCCTTTTATAAGGTGTTCCCATCCAGACTGAACATGGTTGGGGAATAGGAACGACACCTCTCTGATCCCATGGGTTAAACCAGAGAAACAGCAAAACACCACCTGGAGAAAGATTGTTCTGAGAAAGGAGAGTTGTTTGCCAGGATTGTTTAGAGAAGAAGCTTTATTGGGAATTTTTTTCTTTGGGAAAAAGTCAGCAGCTGCCAGCAGGTTGAAATCTCTCACACCCAGAAATATCTGGCCCATACCTGTAGCCCTGGTTCCATGCCTGAGGTGTTTTGGTTTTCTGAAATTCTTTTCCCAGGGAATTTTCTGTAAACAGGAGAAATGTTTTTGTAGCTTTATTATTCATTCCTTTCCCCAGGAGGGACTTCTCCTTGCTGTCCCTCTGCTCTGCCCAATGGGAGTGAAGAGGTTTGTCTTTGTGTCACCAATCCAATTGGTCTGTGTGAAATAGTATAAAAGGGAGACACATCCCAGAAATAAAGGAGTCATTTTCAGCCTTCTGAAGTTCAGAGTCTGTGTTGTTGTGGTGTAAAACAGTGTCACACACCCAGCCAGGAGGGGACTCAACCTGCTGATGGAAAAAGAGATCTCAGCCCTGCCATGGGCATGTCCAGCTCAGCTTTTCTCCTGGAACATCCCCAGGCAGAGTGTGCAGTCCCTGCTGAGCACTGGGGACAGTCTGGCCATCACCAGTGCCCACCAGAGACCCCAACCCTGCCTGAAAATCCTTCCCCACCCCTCCTGTACTGTGGAATTCCTCCTCCTTTGCTCTTCCTGTTTCACATCCACTGTGTCCCTCCCTGCTGGGGCCCTCCCACCAAAGGTGCAGCATTTCAGAGCCTGCTGAGCTTTCCCTGGAACAGAAGATGAGGATCAGGCCTTGCCATGGGATAGTTGTGCTCCCAAAATCCAGCCTGGAGCTGCAGAACTGCCCCCAAAACCAAGGCCAAACAAGCCAGGCACGTGAGGATGCTGCAAACAACATCCACCAAAGGAGAAATCCTGATTTTTTTTAATGCTTCCTGTCCAGTTTTCTGCACCACAAAGGCAGGGAAGAAGGAAATACAAGATATTCACACCCAATACCAATTTTTTTACATATTTACACTGTGCCTTTGTTTTAGCTCAAACCAAACCCTGCCTGGCTGCTCCTGTTTATCAGCCCCATCTCAGCTGCTGAGAATGCTGGCCAAGGCCTTATCATTTAATTTTGCTAACGTCCCTCATTCCTAATTCATAAACCCAGCTCTCTGACAAATTGAATTTGTGTAACACAGTAAACAAAAGGGCCTCTAACTCCAGTTTCCTGTAATGGACTAACCTTGTTGGGAACAGGCATTAAGTGGAACAGGCAGGGCTGGGGAAAGGGCTCATCTTCCCTGGCACTCACTGAGGGCCCAACCTGCTTTTTCTGCAGCCAAGCCAAGAGGAATTTGAACCTAGTGCAATTATTTTAAATTTATTTCATTTTATTTTTTTATCTATTTTTATTTTATTTTATTTTTAAATTATTTTAAATTAATTACCTTCCAAGCTTTCTGCAAGGAAGTGGGTAAGGGGGAAAACCTCTCTGTGTGCACAGTGACAAGTGACAGGTGAATTCAGCTTTATTCTCAAAGGGGGTGGTTTGCACAACCAGAGGGGCTGAGCAAAGTCAGGGCTTGTCCACAGCTGATGGAGATGAAGTAGAATTTCAGAGCCTCCCTGGGAAACCTCCCCTGTGTCCATCTGTGCTCCCTCCACAGCAATTCCTGCTGCTGCCCCATTTATCTTCCCTGACCAGCAGGTTTTCCTGCCCCTCCCGTGCTCAGCCTATCCCTGATCCCTGTTCGTTGTTTTTCTGTCCCTGGTGGAGGCTGAGCTCCCTGGCAGTGGATGGGAGCTGCTCCACTGCCTCCCTGATTTAACACCTGGCCTCAAGCCTGCTGCTGATGAATCTGCCACTGGCACCTTTCTTTCCCCATTTTTCCTCCCATTTCTGTCAAAAAACCTGAGCAGCTCCCACCCTCTAAATGTAGATTATAGAGAAAGAGAGAGAGAAATCCTTGACGCTCCTTTGCATCCAAACACAGCATCCAGGGAGACAAAGTCTAATTTTAGAGTGCATCAGAGACAGCAGCAGCTCAGTGAACTCATCTCTGTCTCTCCAGCACTGGCCCCAGGGGGAGGCTGTGTGTGTACCTGCAAGCAGCTGATAATAAATAACACTGCAAGGTGGGGACAAAAATAAGCAAGAGATCCTTTTCCTTTCGTGCCCAGAGTTCTCCCCTTCCCAGGGGCCCTGCTGGCTGCAGGCAGGGCACAGCTGATGCTCTTGAAGTGATATTTAAAGAGTGAAAAAAAAAAGCCTGTGTTGCCTGCAAATGGAAAGGGCAGGGGTTTGATGGCACCTTCCTGCAGCAGATCAGCATCACAAATCCTGCTCCCCTCTGAAATTTATCTCTGCTACGTTCTCCTCTCCGTTTGAGGCTTTCATTTCAAAGCTTTACGGGGGGGAAAAATAATCCTGACAATGGAAAAGAGACATTTAGCCTTCCCAAACACTTGAAAAACAAGGTTTTCCTTCTGGGATTTACACATGGGAATGATAAACACACACATTTGTGGCTGTCTCACACACACATTGTGAGACAAGAGGGGAGTTTTGACCCAGCTGGGTTTGCCTGGGAGGGCAGCAATGTCACCGTGCAGGCTGGAATAAAATATTCCTTGGAATAAAATCCAGCTGGGCTGAAAATCCAGAGGATTGCAGGTGGGGCTGAAAATCCAGAAGCATCCCAGGCAGAACAAGGGAATCTTTTTGTGCTAACCTGGTGCTCAGGAGGGTGCAGACTCCAGCCCTCAGATATTCACCTTTCTGAACTCACTTCCAGAGCAGAGCAAATAAATCCTCCAATTCCCAAACCTTTCCCACATTGTTTTCCCCTCCAGTTGCCCAAAGCAGGGGCAGAGCAGTGTTTGTAAATGTCCCCCTGGTCTCAAACCAGCCAGGGAGTTTTCGGGCAGTGCCAGAGGAGCAGAAAGCTTTTGGAAGGAGCTTTTTTCACCAGGAACCTCTCCAGTGCATCATTCCCTGCTCCTCACCAGCCCATCATCACCTGTGGGAGCTGCTGGAAACATCAAAGGCATCCAAAGCGCACAGCCAGGGCTTCTCCCCTTTTCCAGAGCTGCCAGGAGCTGCTGCAAACATCACCTGTGGGCAAACGAGAGGGGAAAAAAAGAGGAAAAAATCCCAAATTCCTGCTCCAACTCCCAGAGATTCCAAGCTGACTCTTCCACAGCTTTGAAGTTGTTCCCTCTGCAGTTGTTTTAGAGCCAAAATGGGTTTGGAGTGGGCACAGAAATGTCTTGAAGGGTTCAGGCACTTCCCACAAATTCCATTTTATGCTTTTCATGTGCCCTTAAGTTGCCATTTCGGTGAGGAAATGAATTATACACAAAATTTTCGACGTTTCAGGAGGAAAACAGTCCCCAGGTCTGACTTGTTGCTAATGTGTTGTCAGCACACAAAGGGGGATATTTAATGCCAGTGCTGGCAGATTAACAAATTGCCTTGTCTCATGTTCCCTGGGATGTCACAGGCCTGTCAGGGAAATGCTAAAACTCTTATCTCGAGCAGGGGCTGGCAGTGAGCTGCCCTTTGGATTACAGGGCATTTAAAACCAAAAAAACCTCAGGCAAACGTTATTTTTTTTCATGTTATGCCAGGTGACAGATCCAGAACTTCCACCTGCTGCTGGAGGATGCTGGATCCCATCACCCAGGGATGGAATGGTTTTCCTGCATGGGGAACCCCAGCAGCAGGAGCTGCCAGGTGGGAAAACATGAATTTTGACTTCAAAAATGTCACCCACACCAGAAGGGAGCAAAGGAAGGAGGTGGAGGAGACAGAGATCAGGGAAAACTCACAGAGAAGGGGCACAGCTGGGTCTGTCTGATTGTTCCAGCCAGGCACAGGGAGTTTAAATCCCCAAATTCCCAGTTTTTCCTGGCAAATGGGCTGACGTCAGCCCCTAATCAAATCTCCCTGAGCACTCTGCTGCTGCTGCTGCTTCCAGGGGAGATAAGGTCCCACCTAACTCAGTTATGCCTGAGAGCTCCCTGATGGAATTACTGATGTCACAGCCCTTCCAGAGGCTGTGAGGGACACACTGTGCTCCCCTGTCCCCTCTGGGGCAATGAGGGACACTCTGTGCTCCCCTGTCCCCTCTGGGGCAATGAGGATCACCTTGGAGCACAGCCAGGCTCCCAAAGCAAGGCTTTGGGGCTGCCCTGTGAGCCCTGCTCTGCCCCAGCCCTGTTTTAGCACCCTGAGAGTGCAGGTTTTACTGCAGGGTAATGAACTGAGAGAGTTCAGTCTCAGGCTGTGTCAAGGGAAATGTAGGCTGGATATTAGGAAGAAGTTTTTCACGCAGTGATAAAGTGCTGGGATGGTCTGCCCAGGGTGGAATCACATCCCTGGATGTGTTTAAGGACAGACTGGATGTGGCACTCGGTGCCAGGGTTTAGTTGAGGTGTCAGGGCTGGGTTGGCCTCGATGACCTTGAAGGTCTCTTCCAACCTGGTGACTGTGATTGTGTGATTTGGGATCTGGCTGCACCATCCTCCCAGCCTTTCTCCATCCTCCATGGAAAATTTCCCCCTGAAGTTGTGGGCTCAGCTCTGAGGCAGAGGAAATCCAGGAGGGGCAGGAGTTCCCTGCAGGACTGGGGCAGAGCTGGGGTCAGAAAGCAGGGCAGGGTTTGCCCCGGGGATGGGAACAGCTGGAGCTGTTTGATTCCCATCCATGCCCGTCATTCCTGGCAGGAGGACAATCCACAGCCACCCTGGTGCCTGCCAGCCCCTGCCCAGCCCTGCCATCCCTCCCTGGGAGTCACTGGTGTCACCGGGAGCTGTGCAGTGGCTCAGTGACACCGGGAGCAGTGACAGACTCACAGCCAAGCCCCGATGCCACAGCAAATTCCACCTGCAGGAAAAAGACGTGTGAGGTATGATGGCTAATTCAAACCAGCCACGGGTTATTGTCTGTGTCATCATCCCTCTGGGTGACACTTGAAGAAAATGACATTTGAGTGAGGTTTGCTCTTAAAATAAGCAGAAGTAATTTCCATTTTTGGCTGTTTGGACGAATCTGTTTCTTTGAAGGGCTCTGGCTGCTGCACTGCTTCCCTCTGGCTGCTCCAGAGCCTCCTGGGACTCCTCAATCCCTCCCTGGAATGAACTTGATTATCTTCAGTGGCTCGTGGAAAGCCCTCAGCGTTACTGAGCTCCTGTTCCCAACGAGCTGGAAGGTTTATTTTCCATCAGGGGCCCCTGAGAAACAGGATCCTGTGAGTTAATAAACACCTCTGCTGCTCCAGCCCGGAGTCAAAGGGACACAGATCAAAAAGTCAGAGGAGAACCCCACCCCCCTGGGCAGGAATTTCTCTCTTTTCTTTCTGGCCAAGGGCAGGGACTCCTTCCACCATCCCAAACCCCATCCAACCTGGCCTTGGACACTTCCAGGGATGGGAAAATTTCCATGCTGGGATTTGGCAGATCCCCCGAGCCAACCCTGTTTTTTCTGCCTTTTTAGAAACAAAGCACGGACAGCAGGACAGGAATAGGTTGTTGGAAAAGCCTTTGGGAGGAGGTGATTACAGATCTGCCTCTCCAGGATTTCCTTTCCTGGAGAACCCGTTCCAGGGGAGTGCTGAAACACCTCAGCCTGGGATGTTAAAGGGTCTCTAAACTCTTCGAGAAATTAAAGAAACAAAACGCCCCTGGCAAGTCCAAGGAAGTTCTGCTGAGTATCCAGAAGCAGAAGAAAAGACATTTTCTCATTTTCCATCTCCCCCAGGGGCTGGTGGGAGCTGCTGGTGATTGCAGGATCCCGAGGGGGGGATTACAATCTGTCTGCATTGTGAGTGCTCCAGTTTAGGAACAATCACTTTGTTTAATAACTCCAGCTCTGTCCCTTTGGCTCTGCCTGCAAAAACACTCCAGGATATCTTTGGGGCTTCAGATCCACCAGTCCCTTGCAGGGGAAAGGCACAGAGTGAGGTGAAACACCCAAAATCTTTGCTGGTGCCGCTGAAATCTGAATTTTCCACCAGCCCACCACCAGCAGCAGCAGCACAGGGGGAGTTGAGCTAAAGCCATTAATTGAATGAACAGCCTCGTGCAATGTTCTGTCTCTGCTTTTAGGAGCTCGAGGTTTGAGCCCTGACAGCTCTTGGTGGTTCCTGCGAGCATTGATTTGTTCTCAGGAGCAGTTCTGCCACCTGGCTCCCTGAGAGCTGCCCCAGACTTCCGACAGAGGAAATCAGGGAAATTCTGCAGCCTCACTCTGCCTGGAAAAAAGAGACGAGTTATTCTTGCTGCAGACCTCAGTCTGCCTTCCCCTTCCACTGGGGCAATAAACACCTCATTTACTGATTAATTCTGTGACTCTGGCTGCTGCCTGAGTGTTCTGTGGGTTTCCTCTCTCCCTTCACAGCCTGCCCTGCTACAACAGAGCACCGAAGGCTCCAAGGGAGAGCAGTTCCAGTTCTGTGTGCTCCAGAAATACCCACTGGAACTCAGCTTAAACCTTCGGGTTGTTGGGAAAGTAAAACAAAAATACAGATAAATCTCTGCCTTTCAGTTTTAGAACAGCCAGTGCAGATTATTCCAGCAGGGGATGGGGACAAATTTGTGTTTTCTCAGAGGTTTCCCCCATTTGTGCTGTGCCTGCACCTCCTTCATGTGGTCCTGGAAATACCCACTGGAACTCAGCTTAAACCTTCGGGTTGTTGGGAAAGTAAAACAAAAATACAGATAAATCTCTGCCTTTCAGTTTTAGAACAGCCAGTGCAGATTATTCCAGCAGGGGATGGGGACAAATTTGTGTTTTCTCAGAGGTTTCACCCCGATTTATGCTGTGCCTGCACCTCCTTCATGTGGTCCTGGAAATACCCACTGGAACTCAGCCCAAACCTTCAGGTTGTTGGGAAAATAAAACAAAAATACAGATAAATCCCTGCCCTTCAGCTTAGTGCAGACTATTTCAGCAGGGGATGGAGCAAAATTGTGTTTTCTCAGAGGTTTCACCCCGATTTGTGCTGTGCCTACACCTCCTTCATGTGGTCCTGGGAAAACCTGGGGTCTGGTTAAAACCTCAGCTGCTTTTGGAACCTGCAGTTCTGCCCAGAGCCCTCATTCCCTCCTTCTGTTGCTCACTGCACATCTGGGAAGGCAGATTTTGTTGTCAGAGAGAATCAAGGAGTGCAGAGAGGAAAAACATTAAAAATACATACAAAGCTTATGGCGAGGGGCTCTGGCTGGCCGTGCCAGGGGTGAGGGATAAATTGAGTTGTTTTCTCTCCTGGCCTCGCTCACTCTTGCCCACGCTTTGCTGCTTTTCTCTTACTCTCAGGTTTGTTTTTTTTTTCCCTTTTATATCCAATTTACTTGTTCAAGGGGGCTTGTCCAAGCTGAGTTATAAAATCTCCAATTTCTCCAGGGTTCCCAGGTGTTTGCAGCCTGGGAGCTCTGCAATATTTTCTGCTCCACTTGCCCAGGGCTGCAAACCCTCGGTCCACCCTGTTAGGCCTTAGCAGTGTGGAGCAATCTGCCCAAACATTCATTTAATCCCAGATTTATTTTGTTGCCCCTATTTATTTCTGCTTTTTTGAACCTTGCATAGCAAGAGGGCTGACAAGAAACATGTGCATTCTGCCTGTAGCAGAATAAATACAATTTATTACAGTTTTTTTACAATTTTTTACAGGCTTTAATTTTTTGAAATTTATTCTGTAAACTTTACAGATTTATTTATTTGTAAAACAAATTTACAATTAATTACAGATTTTGGGGTTGTTTAGGGTTTTTTTCCACAGCTTTAAGTGCCCACCAGTGGTGGGTTCAGCAGAGAACTGAAAGAAATTTAATATTTCCTCTGCTAAAGACCAAAGGTGCCATCAGAGCAGGCCCACCACGCCAAGTGGAGTGTTTTAATCTCTAGGATTGATTAATCCAAGCCAAAAACTCCCCAAAATTAAGGAAAAGAAGTGAAATCAGAGTGAAACAGGTGCAAAGCAAGAGCTGCCTCATGCCACCCTCATCAAACCAGGAGCCTTGAGTTTCTGTTTGAGCCGAGCAAAACAAACACTCTTAACCCAGGGAGGGAAATGCCAGGAGACTCCTGAGCCCAGCAGTGTTTGCAGGGATCATTTCAGCTGGCACTTTACAGTGTGGCATTTCCTCCCCGGAAAAAAAAATAATAATCCATCCCCAAGTGGAAAAATGTGAAAGGAAAATAATGGATTTGGATAAAGCTGGGCCTGAAAACCAAGAATGAGCGTGAACAGAACTGAAACAAACTGGGAGATCCAGAGTGAGCTTCTCCTTCCTACCCCAGACACTTGGAGCTGAGTGTTGGTGTTTATTCCCCAAGAATTTATGGATTATGGAATATCCAGTGATCCTGCAGCCACGGGGCTTTGTCTGGGCACTCCCACATCTCCTAAAAATCAACCAGGAGCTGATATTAAATATTGCCATTCTCTGATGTGCCAATATTAGAATTAACAGTGGGCTTGAGCAAACTCTGTGTTGGAGTCCAGGGCATGGGGAAAACCCCTCAAACTGCCCTGGGGGGTGTGGGGCCCCTGCCAGGACCCCAGGACAGCCCTGCCTTTGACCTCAGCCCATGGGAAATACTGCCAACACTTATGGAGGAAAAGAGAACAACTAAAATTTAAATTAGATAGTAGTTTAGTTTGTCACAGGATGAAAATTTGTAGGTTTGGGTTTTTAGAATGGAAGTAGATAGAAGCAAGATGGAGAATTTTGGGTGGTGTCCTAAGTTCTTCTCCTTCTTCTTCTACTCCACCTCCTGCTGTGACGGTGGCACAGAGACATTGGTGGAATGTGGGTGATGTAGAGAATTACGAGTTTAGAATTAGGTAATTATTGGTACAAAACTGTAAATAGAGTACTTTTCAAGAGTTAATTGGGTTAGAAACCTTTAAGAGACCTTGGACACCAGATCTGGTGCTCTTGGCAGTGGTGGTTTTCAGCATGCTAAGCCTGGTGTTAGGTGGTGCACTGACCTTCAGATAAAAAACTTAATAAACACCTTTCAAGACCAAGCTGTGACATTTGCTCTTTCTAACTCTGGCACGGGACTTTGAAAAGGAAAAAAAAACCTAATTAGGGGAATTTTGGCCTTGAAATCCAAGAAACCTGGACGGAACTTTGGGCTCTGTATCCCAAACCATTCCAGCCAGGCTGCACAGAGGAATTTTCTCCCTGTCTCTCCTTTCTATATTTAACTCCCCAAGGCTCATTAAGCACGAGCCTGCACCTTGTTACCACATCAATCCCGCCGAGTTATTTTTTCGGCTGCAGTTATGCTTCAATTTGGAGTATTAATTTCCTTTAACTCTTGCCCTATTAATCACTTTAACAATCAAATTAAGACAATTATTTTAATGAGTTAATGGATTAGACGGAGCAGACGATGCACATTTATAACCAGCAGTGCCAGGGCGCTTTTACCAAAGTCAGCCTCGTCAATAAAATATGAGATCATAAAGGAGCTCCTGTAGGGCTGAGGGAAGGGCTGGCAGAAGTTTCTGTCTGACTGATTTAAACCCGTCTGTCTCAGCTTTTATGTGCTCTGGGCCTATTAAAATCAAGTGGCAGGCACTGCGAGGCAGAGCTGTTATTTTTTGCTGGGATGTTAATGCTGCATGGCAAGGTGTTCTCTTTTAGTTCGCCTCCAACGGGGCTGCTCTGGATGTGTCACGGAAATGAAGAGTTTTTTCACCACGTTTCGTCACCTGTTTTCCCCAGGAGATGCTGCATTGCCAAGCTCCATCATCCCTCCAGTGCTTCACAGCTCTCTGATCCTCGGGTGGGAGTTTCAGCCTGGGGAATTTGGGGAATTCTCCAAGCATTGAGTGCTGACACCTTTCCTATTTCTCTGATTTAAAACATGATTTCTGGTGGAATTCCAGGCAATTAATCTGGCATTTCCAGGAGATGGGAAGAGGAAGAGTGGATGGAACTCATTCCAAACCCAACCCTGTGCAAGAGTTTCTGGGCGTGTTTTCATCCCACGGGTTGAGGTGGGTTTGGAAAGGCTGAGATTTTGTCACTGATGAGGCTGAAGAGGTAAAATTTTAAGGTAAAAATATCCTGTCCATAATCATTGGCGAGCAGAGCATTTAAAGACTCCAGAGGATGAACAGAGAATGAACAGGACAGGGGCAAATAACACCTGGTGGTACCTGAGAGGATTTCCCACAAGGAACATGGAGAGTGAGTTTTTACAGTCCAGGACGAGGGAAATGGTTTCAAACTGACAGAGAGAGGGTTTGGGTGGGATATTGGGAAGGAATTCCTCCCTGTGAGGGTGGAGGGGCCCTGCCCAGAGGAGCTGTGCCTGCCCCAGGCCTGGAAATGCCCAAGGCCAGGTCAGATGCAAGCTGAAACACAAAGTGGGGACTCAAACTGAGGCACTTTTAGACCAATTTTGTGCCTGAATCCTCTCCCTACAAACAGCAGGTGCCTGATAGAGGAAAAAGAGGAAAGGATTCCCTGTCAGCCCTCACCTGCCTGAGGCAGGAAAACCCTTCCCGGGGGATTTCCAGCCCCCTGGCACTGGGGATGGAAAGGAACTGTTTAAAATGCCTTTCTGATGGCACAGATCCATCAGCAGGGCTCTGCTCTCTGCAGCCCAATCCTATGATGGATCTCAGCATTCCCCTGCACACAAACCCATCCATATTCCCCGAGCAGCTCCTGCTAAGATAATCCTTCAGTTATGTGCCCATCCATCCCAATAAACTCCAGGGCTTACAGATCTATTGGAATCTTTACAAGGGCTGTGCTGGGGAGATAAACGACAGATTTCCAGTTTAGAGCATCCATTCCCAGAGAGAAGGGATGAGCTCGTGGGTGGGACAGGGAAATGCAGCAGGGAGAGGGGTATGAAAAATCAAAACGAGCAGGGCTGAGCTGGGAGCAGCCAAAAAAAATGCATTTTGAGCACATAACCCTGAGCTCCTGCTGCTGGAGGAGCAGGAGATGAAGAACAGAACCCAATAAACTGATGGAGCAGGGGAGTTTTGTGTCCATGAGGGCATCACTAGAGATTTTTGTGTCCTGGGTGAGATGGGCATTGGAAATACAGAATTCAACCCCAGCAGGCAGGAATGCAAAGGCAGAGGTGGGGGTGTGGTTGTGATTTCCAGCAGCAGCAGATCCCCTGTTAACAACCCCAAGTGGGGCTGTTCTGCTCCTGGAGTGCTTGGGGAGCTAATGGAGTGAGAAAGGGGAAGAGCCTTTATTAACCTGAAAATAAACCTGAATTTATTTATGTTTTAATAAAAAAAGGCACCAAATGCAGCACTTTGGACTTGATGATCTCCAAGGTCTTTTCCAGTCTCGTTCATTGTGTGATTCTGGGGACACTCAGCACAGGGCAGAGTCATTCCCACAGCTGAACAAAAACTCATCTCCTCCCACATTTTGGAAAACCAGGATCAATTCCCAGCTCCTGCACAGCCTTGTGTGGGTTTTGCCACTTCCCCCTGCTCTGTGTCACCCACCTGACTCTGTTTTACACCACAATGACACAGATTTTGGGATTCAGAAGGCTGAAAATGACTCCTTGATTTTTGGGACGTGTCTCCCTTTTATACTATTTCACACAGACCAATTGGATTGGTGACACAAAGACAAACCTCTTCACTCCCATTGGGCAGAGCAGAGGGACAGCAAGGAGAAGTCCCTCCTGGGGAAAGGAATGAATAACAAAGTTACAGCTACAAAAACATTTCTCTAGTTTACAGAAAATTCCCTGGGAAAAGAATTTCAGAAAACCAAAACACCTCAGGCACAGAACCAGGGCTACACTCACCTGTGTCACCCAGGGGTGGCAGCCCCTCACCTCCCCATCCTGAGCCTCCCCTTGGCAGCTCCAGGATCCTCTGGAGTTTTATTTGCATCCATGGAAATGATGGCTGGGAGAAGTTGTGTCCCAGATTTCACCTGTCAGCTCATGAGCTCCCAGCCTTGCAGGGAGTTTATTAAACCTCCTGCTCCAAGGATCCTTCCCAGGGTGACAACTGGGGAGTGCATCTTCCAAAGCTGCTAAATTCCACATCATTGAAGCTCTAATCTAAACCCATAATATGATTATACTCAGATACATTTTTATTTTCAGCTCTGCTTCTATTCAGGTGCATTTTTATTTTCAGCCTTGGTCCTTCACACCTCTCACTGCTTTAAATCCCAGCCACTTCAGAGTAACTTTTTAATGGGCAAATCAATTTTCTTGGAGCACAATTTCATTAGCACAGAGCTCTGGTTCAGAAGGTTCCTGGTGGTAAAAAGCTGAGCCTGGGGCTGAGGGAAGTGCAGCTCATCCCTGAACCTTTCCCCCAGGCTTGCTCTGCCCCCTGAGGAGGTGTCCAGCACAATAAATAATGACCAGCACCTCACGGGGAGTTTCGGGCACTAAATTGAAATGAGAAGGACAAAATGTGCTCCAGGATCCCAGAGAAGCCACTGCAAAGCCAAGTGCCATAAATTCCCTCTTCCTGTCCCAAAATCCTCCCTGTTTCCTGCCATGCCAGCTGCTCCAAGGCCCCGTTGCCATCATTTATGTGAGTTTGGGTTTTACTGACATTTGTGCAGAGCTCCTTGCTGCAAGAAAGAAGAGAATAAAAAATTACTGTCACTTTTATCAGAGATTTAACTATGAAGCCTCAGCTGTGACTCCTGGCTGGCTCAAGGAGCCAGACTGGGACTGTGTCACTCTCAGGGCTTTATTTGTTTGATGTTTGAGGTTCACCATCAACATGGTTTCCTTCAGCTCCTTCTGGGTCCAGGACAAGGTTGAAATAATTCCTCTTGCCTTTGGACCAAAGTGCACAAAGCCAAATGTTGGGATCTCAGGATTTTCACTTCAAATTAAATTAAACAATTCAATTGCAGTTTATGCCACGGGCAGTCAGAGCTGAGTTGAGGTGGGTGGCAACAAATGAAGGGACAACAAATGAAAAACCCCAAATTATCCAGGGTGGGAATCTGGTGCCAAAGAGCAGGAGCAGAGCATGGGGAAAGGAAAATGCTGGTCCCAAGGGAATCCTGGCTGCTTCCCGTGGAAGGAAAGACCCTCAGCCCATGTTTGAGGTGACCTTGCCAAAGGCTTTTGTGCAGAGTCTTGTCCTCCAGAAATCCTCCTCACCAGAAACCCTCCAATAAAATAAAAATCAAAATAAAACAAAATAAAATAATAAATTAGAATAAAATAATAGAATGGAATGGAATGGAATGGAATAGAATAGAATAGAATAGAATAGAATAGAATAGAATAGAATAGAATAGAATAGAATAGAATAGAATAGAATCGAACAGAACACACCAAAATAAAATGAAATTAAGTGAAATAAAGTAAAATGAAGTGAAATAAAATAATAAAATAACATAAAATAAAATAACATAAAATAAAATAACATAAAATAAAATAACATAAAATAAAATAAAATAAAATAAAATAAAATAATAAACTACCTCCCTGAGATAAATGATCAGCAAACTCCGGCTCCCCCACCACAAACCCTCTGTTAAGCAAATGAAATAGAGACCTCCAGGCTCTCTCCCTCTTTTTCCCTTCCCTGTGATTAACTGCCCAATAAAAAAGGATATTAAGTGGGTATAAATTTGATACAGACCCATTCTAAATGGGAAACCATTACACCTCCAACAATAAACAGGAGTCACTTTGGTGCTGGAGTGTTCCAGTGCAGTGTGACCATTCCAGCTCTGGTTTTGTCCCCAAGAAAAGGAGCTGCCAGGAGAACTGGACAGCCCAGTCTGTGTGTGGATATCAGTGCTGGCAGCTCCCTGCTCCTCTCACTTTTTATTCACAAGTTTAAGCATCCCCAGGAATCCAAACTAACAGCAGCACCACAAACAGATCTCCGGCCAGGGAATGTTGGTCCTGATCCTGCTGCAAAGCCAGGATTTCTTTTTTGTTGCTGGTATCACTCCTGCTCCCATGACCTGCTCCTGTTTCTATGGAAATCGGGGCAGTTCAGCCAAGGGAACAACCCTGGCAAGGTCAGTTCTCCCCAGTGCCACAAAAAGTGACAAATGTCTGATCAGGGGTGCCCTGTCTGGGGTGCAAAGGTCAAGGCAGGCCTCTGTCACCACAGGGTGACAAAACCCTCGTGTCTGCATCCCAAAAAACACCCCCCAGTATAGCCCTGATTCTATGCCTGAAGTATTTTGATTTTCTGAAATTCTTTTCCCAGGAATTTTTTTGTAAACAGGAGAAATGTTTTTGTAGCTGTACCTTTGTTATTCATTCCTTTCCCCAGGAGGGACTTCTCCTTGCTGTCCCTCTGCTCTGACCCGTGGGAGTGAAGAGGTTTGTCTTTGTGTCACCAATCCAATTGGTCTGTGTGAAATGGTATAAAAGGGAGACACGTCCCAAAAATAAAGGAGTCATTTTCAGCCTTCCAAAGTTCAGAGTCTGTGTCACTGTGGTGTAAAACAGAGTCACTCCAGAGCCCCAGAGCCCATCAGGGCGGCTAGAGCTCAGTTTGTGTTCCTCACACCAGGCCCAGCCCCTGATGGCTCTGCTGGAACCTCACTGAGGGTTTTGCCTCTTGCACAAAGCCATAAATAAATCATTATCAGATTCCAGAGGGTTAAGACTGAACCCTTTGCCAATGCAGAGCTCAGTGATTTTAAAGGAACTGCTGAGTCCAGTAATAAATTTTTAGAGGGAGAAGTCGCTGACCTTTAGAATAAAATTCAACTCTTACATCTGTTGCATTCCTTTCCGAGGTTTCCCCTGCCCAAAAAGCCAGCAGAATGGAAAAGTTTTATTCAGAGAAAAGTTCTATTCAGCAGTGCAAGTGATTGAGCTGATGAGCAGACAGAGATTGGTGTGCAGGAAGCAGAAATGAGACTTTTATCCAGAAGTCCTTGGAAATAGCAGCAGCTTCTCCCTGTGTTGTTGCAGGCTGCAGGCACACTGCTGACCCGTGCAGGCCAGCTCATAAAAATAAACTTGTGGTCTGAAAAGGTGCCAGATCTCCTTCCCAGACTGCCCCAGCAGAGACCTTGGCTGTTGTGCTTGGAGACACATCCATCCATCACTGACTGTCCTTTCAGCAGGGCTGCACAGCCTCCTTATCTGCCCCTCATTTTGTGCAGTTTGCAGAAAAACACCAGGTTTAGGCCACGAGCAAGAGAAGAACATTTTTTTTTTCCCCTCTGTTCTTTTCCTTGGTGACTTTCCAATTGGAGCTCCCAGTTTGAGTTCCTGCTCATCTGGAACACATCAGGCTGCTGAGGAGCTCGGCCCCACTGGGGAAAAGCTTCCCAGAAAGGCCCTGCTGGGGTCCCTCATTCACAGAAATCCCTCCAAAAGCTCCTTCTGGCTAAACACCATCCCCTAAACTGAAGCTGCACTAGTCCCACACCACCCTATATATGGAATTAGGGAGCCAGGAAGCAAGGAATTCCTTTCCCTTATGGGCTCAGCCTGAGCTCTTAATACCAAGTTTAGCCTTTTAGAAGATCTTTGGGTAGCTCAGATCCTTTGGAAAGGGCCCACCTGTGATGCAAAGAATTATTTTCTATTTGTGGTGGAAGGGAGAGGAAAAGGAAAAAAAACAAAAGCCAAACATAAATTAGTCTTATTAGGATTCCTGCTTCTTACAGCAGTTACAGGAGATCATTTACAGCTGGCCAGGACAACATTTTGGGGTCTAAAGAACAAAGGGCAGCTTTAGGATGCATTAATGCACCTTACAAAGCATTTAGGGAGTGCTGGTGCCTGTGGTGGAGTCAGGTATTGATCCAGGACTGACACACAACAACCTCACTGCTCCTGCATTAGGGGGCAGCTGTTCGGTTTTGGATCCTCCTTTTCAGCCAATTTAGGATCTGTCTGCTCCCAGCAAAATCACCGAGGAGCTGGTACAGAAGAGCTCAGCCTGACTAAGCAAATGCTCTCCCCGCTGTGATGGCAGCAGCCACAACGAATTCAGGGGAGGAAAAACACAACAATCACAAGCAAAGCAAACTCCAGGGTCTCTGCAAAAGCAGTTTTCTAATAAAACATCATCCCCTCAGGAAATTAATTTGTATGCTTAATTGGTTCAGAGAAATAATCTTCAGCACCATCCCTTAAGGACTTTGCCTTAATCTCCTTTTATTACCCCGTGCTTGCTGCTAGGACCAGGAACAGTTCCTGCTGAATTTGGGGATCAGTGTGCAGAATTCTCGTTCCTTTGGGGTCAGACTGGCCCTGACAAACCTGTGGAATCATGGTGCTGTTTGTCCTTCTGAGGGGAAAGAGGAAATCCCTGATTTCTGGCTGTGCTCCAGGCCTTGCAGAGCCAGCCCGGGCTTGCCCCAGCTGGGATCAATCCCAAGCTCCTGTGCCCTTTTTTCCTGTGCCAGGACATGCCAGGATCATCCCAGCCAGAGCTCACAGGGAATTCCAGGCTGGACCCAGCAGGGATCCTTTGCTTTGCTGGATTTGCCTCCATTCCTTTGCTCACGGATCAGAACCCTCCTGGAGCTGGGCTCTCCCTGTGGATAAACCCAGCCTGGGCTCCTCCTGTGGCTAAACCCACCCTGGGCTCGTCCTGTAGATAAACCCCCCCTGGGCTCCTCGTGTGGATAAACCCACCCTGGGCTCGTCCTGTAGATAAACCCCCCCTGGGCTCCTCGTGTGGATAAACCCACCCTGGGCTCGTCCTGTAGATAAACCCCCCCTGGGCTCCTCGTGTGGATAAACCCACCCTGGGCTCGTCCTGTAGATAAACCCCCCCTGGGCTCCTCGTGTGGATAAACCCACCCTGGGCTCCTCCTGTGGCTAAACCCACCCTGGGCTCCCCCTGTGGATAAACCCATCCCAGGGAAACCCCAGAGCTCCAGTTTGGCCATCCCAGGGAGGGTGTGGAGTGAGCAGCAGCTCCCAGATCATTCCTGAGGGCTCAATCCCTTCCTTGCTGGGGATTCTGGAACTCAGACCCTGCCAGAGGAGCCTCTGCTGAGCTCTGCCTTTGCCCAGCTCTTACAGGATGAGTTTTACCTCAGTAATTGCTGGAAATGATGAAAAAAGAGCAGATTTTGGTGCAAACTCCACACAGTTCTTTCTGAATCACTGCAGACTCAGAAATTATCGATTCTGTTATCAGCAGAGCAGCTCCCTCCTCCTCAGGTCCTGGGGTTCTTATTTAGGCTCAGTTTTGTCTTATTCCCTTCTCCAGAACACAGCCCCACTGCACCTCAATCAGAACAGCAAGTCTGGCTTTGATTAAATTATATAAAAGCAAGAAGCTTTTATATTTTTCACATTTTTTCAGAGGATTGTTTGTAGCCCACACAGCATCTGCTTGAGAGGGAGATGATGTCCCAGAATTTCCCTTTATCGAAGGGAAATTGGGTGATGCTCACGAGGGAATCAAACCTCACGCTGAGAAGAGTGGCTGGAAAAAGCTGTTCCTTGGATTTCTGCTCTGCTGGGATGACAGCGAGGGCTGCTGAGCTCTAAGGAATCATTTGTGACATTGAACACCAGCTCTGACAGAGCTGGAGTGCAGCTTCCTGGGGTTCCTAACGTGGTTGTATCAGATTTCATGAAAAAAAGACAAGGTGAAAAAGGGAGGACAGAGAGAAAAGTTGATTCCAGCTGCCAGGATTTCAGAGAGAATCCCAGACCATGCAGGACACGTTTCATCTGCACTACAGCTGGCCCCTTTCTCCTATTTATAGGTCAAGAAAATAACATTTTTGAATCCAGGAGCTGCGGCAGTTGCCAGGGGAAACTCGATACTCTAGAGGGAAAATTGTTCTTACATTTGCAAAACTTGGGGGTTTCTGTAACAACCAAATGTAAACCAAATGTGGCAGGAGGAGGAGGAGGAGGAGGAGGAAAGAGTGGGTGGAAAAACGGGGGGATGAAGTAGAAAGTCAGCTCAGGGTTTGGTGTGGAGTCCTGGAGTCAGTTTTATCCCTTTCCACAAGGAATTCTCCCCCCTGGGCTGACAGGACACACTGGGATCTCGGTGCTGGAGGGCAGGGACTGTGCTGGTCTGGTTTTGTGTGGCACAGGAATGATAAAAGCTGAGAAAAGGGGCAATTTCAGGGCAAAGTTCTCCAGCTGGGCGCAGTTCCTGAACAGCCCGAGCTTGTTGGCAGCCAGCTCTGCAGGCAGACGTGAGCTCAGGCTGCTGCTCCAGAGCCTGCACAGACTGAGCAGCCAAATCCCAGGGTGCAGAGTTCACCTCAGCACCCCTCATGGAGCTGCAGTCCAGCTCAGGAAATGCTGGCACTGCTCTTTACAATATCACTACTTTGGGGGTTGCTTTGGGGGTTGTTTTTTTTTTTTGACTTCCAAACAGAAAAAAATGGATTTTTTTACACAGAACTGATGAGAACCAGACAAATGCTCGTGCACCCACACACAGGGCAGGGAGAGGAATGGAAAACCCACCTAAAGACACAACACTGGGCTCCTCTCTGCAGGTGTGTGCCAAACCCAGAGCCAGCACCAGCAGGGTGGGGGTGATGCCCTCAGTGACCACCCAGGAGCTGCAGAGGCTGAGCCAGCCCTGCCTGGCTCCCTTTGGGGCAGCAGCAGCCCAGCTGTGGCTGTGCAGTGTGGACTGGATATTTTTTGAGCCTGAGATTTGCTAGTTCTTCTCAAGGGAAACTTTTTAACAGTTTTGGGTTTTTTTTTCCCAAAACAACCTTGTGTAAATATTCCTTTCCCATGCCAACAGGTGTTGTTTGCTATTTCTGTCACTCAGCCAATGGGAGAGGTGTCAGCCCTATAGACCAATAATGTAATTTTTTAGCTCACCGTATTATAAAAGGGCTGAATGAATTGTAACTAAACCTCCTGATTTCTCCTGCCCTCTGACTGGAGTCAAGCACCTTTATTTGGTGTTCCATTGTGAGAGTGCAGCACCAAAGCAGAGCTGGGCTGTGGCTCAGAGCCTGGGCTGGCACAGGACAGGGTTTTCCATTGTGTCACACACCCCATTGATCCCCCCGGCCCTGGGGCTGCAGGGGATTGATCAGGAGCAGGAGGATGGGCAGGGGTCAGGCAGTGCCAGCCCTGCTCTGCCTCGGCCCTGCTCACGTGGATTTTGGGAGCTGTGCCCTGCTCTGGGCTGTCACTGTGACCTCCCTGCCAAGGGGACAGTCCCCTCAGCCTCAGCTCTGTGACAGCAGCTGGGCACAGGCTTTGGGTGATGCCTTCAGTGTTTAGCTTTGATATTTTTCAGATTCTGCGCTGCACCAGTGTAGAACTCTGAATTCTGTATAGAGTGGTCGTCAGCTTTCTTCACATTTTGGTCAGACTAACAATCCTTCTCTGAACCAAGGTCATCACCACAGCCTCAGCCCTGAAAAGATGAACAAAAGTGAAAAGGAGGGGAAAACAAACCAAGGGAATGTGACTTCACTACCTGAAGCCATAATTGGACAATTAACCCCTGATATGCAAATAGACCAAACATATCTGCCCAAAGAACTGGTGTCTGTCCATGTTGGGCAGACATTAATTAACCCTGGCAGGTTGGTGGGGTCACAGCACCCCAGGAGCTGCTGCACCCTCAGCTGCTCTCCTGACACGGGAGATGCTGAGGTTTCCCCCATTTCACTGTAAATGCTCCCCTGCCTGCTGGAATTGGTGTGTTGTAGGAATTTGTGTCAATCCTGACAACATTCTTCATCCTCACCACGGGGGTGAAGTGCCTTCAGTGTCAAAACATCCTGTTGTGATGTGTGAGGAGCACTTCCAGGGGCTCCCTTCAGGAGGTTGCCTCAAAATGGGGATTTGTTTTCTCAACATCACAATCATCTGAAACGTTTTGACAGCCTGGAGATTGTTGTGGTGGATTTTTAGGAACTTTTTTCACTCTCTTCACGCACAGGAATGTGAAGGTTTTAATTGCTGCCTTTCTAAAGAAAGGCAAAATCAGCCTCCCCCACCTCCTTCCCCTCCCATCTGAAGGTAACTGCATCAAAAAACATTTCTTGCTTAAAATTTCTCTGCTATCCTCTCCTACTGATGATGTTTTCCTCCCCATGTCTCACACCATTTATGCGAACAAATTAATCTCTGGAGCTCCTGAGATGCAAAAGAAAAAAAAAAAAAGATATATATTTGACAACTGGGAAGACAAGAGATTAAGGGGGAGATTTTGGTACCAAAGCCAGGTGAGGATGGGATGTTGTTTATAAGGCACCAAGGTCACAAAGATTGAATCTTGAGGCATCAAAATAGCTCTGACATCTGCCTGGGACTTGCACAAAAATCCAGGATAAGGTTGAAAGCAGATCTTTCAAAAAGCCTTCAGAGGTGAAACGGCGTCTGCTCGTGGCAGCTGCATAAAATATTTCCCCCATGGAGCTGCAGTGGAGTCAGGAGAGCAAGGAACAGAGCCTGGGATGTCTGGAGTCTCTTCCAAAGGACTTCAATCCCCCACAGGCTCGTTGCCAGAGGCGTTTGATGACACTGATAAATATTTGCAATAGCAAATCACAGCTTGAACCCTTCACTTGCTCCGTCAGCTCAGCTCAAACCATCCAAGGTTTAGGAAAATCTCCTCTGAGTCACATTTGGGAAGTCAGCAGCCCGGATTGCCTGGCTGATCCACACCAGGCTGTGCTGAACTGACAGCTCTGGAGTAGGGGGACAGGAATTTGTCCCCAAATTCACAGCCCCAGTGACACAGCCTATGCCCAAGGTCAGCTCCCTGACAAATCTGGAGGGGCAGAACACTTCCATGCAGAGAACACTAAAAGCTTGCTGGAGAAGGAGGCTGTAAAACAATAGCTAAAAATAAAAAAAGAAAATAAAATCCCATAAAGTTTCAGTGGTTTCGATACACCAGCGAATTTAAGAAATGATTGGCTGGCTGTGAGAGCAAAGAAATTAATGCAGGGTTTGAAGCAAGAAATACAGGCTGGGTGATGCTGCCCCATAAACATTTCGGTTGGGCACAAGGAGAACATTAATTCTGGTGATTCCTCACGCCACAGGACAGCCCAGTAATCGCTGGAGTCGTGTATGATGAGATCTGATGTTGGGGGATAATTCCTGCCCATCGATCGGGGCTGATTTATGGCCAGCACTGGGACTCACTGCACTGCTGCAAGGGCCAGTCCAGCTGATGTGCTGGGTGATGTTCAGAGTTAATAGATCTGGAATTATTGGCCGTGGAGTGTTGGAACCCTGGGCACTGAGGATTTCAGGCCTTCTGTGTTAACAAGCACTGACCCCCAAGCAAACACTGCATCTTACCTGAGGCCATGGAAAAGGCTCCCAAAATTGAGTGACAGCACTGGGATTGTGGGTGTGGAGTTGGAATAGAAGTGTGTGATATCACAGGGTGGAAAACTTAGGGTTTAAGGGTTTAGTATATAGTAATACATATAGAGCAAGATGGAGGATTTGGGGTGTTGGCTAAGTTCTTCTATGTCGGAGTCCAGGGCATCCCTTTGGACGTCCTGGAAGGCCACAGACCTCGGCAGAGAGATCTGGGACCTGAACAAGAGGGTTTGAGATCTGGGCAGGTGGTTTGGAATCTGTACGGGGGGGGTTGTAGTAGACCCTGGCACAGAGCCCAGGAAGACACAGTCTTTGACTTCAGCACATGGGAAAGACTTCCAACACTGAGAGAGGAATTACGAGTCACAAAGGTGTAACAGACAGGAGTGTAGTTCATCACTGGGTGGAAAATTGTGTAGTTTTGGGGTTCTCAGAATGGAGGTGAATGGGGACAAGATGGAGGATTTAGGGTGGTGCCCTGGGTTCTTCTCCTTCTCCCTTGGTCTCCATCTCCTGCTGTGACGGTGGCACAAAGTAGTTTGAGGGCGTTGGGTCAAAGTAGAAATGACCCTTTAGCACAGGTGATGGCTATTGGCACACAGTTGTAAATAAGACACACATAATTATCTGTATAAGAGGACAGCGATGCCCCAAAGGTGGGGAGTCACCTCGTGTCCTCACCACTGTTCAGACCTTGTCTGGGCACGGAGAAAATTGTGAGATATGAAATAATAAACAACACAAGAAACCTTGAGAAATATGACCATGAAGACTCCACTTCTTTCTTGCACCCTGGCTCAGGACTATCAGAGGGCAAAAGACTCTCAACCATCTGAATCTCGGGTGAAGAGCCAAACCCGAGGCTTCTACTTTCACTTTTATTTTGTACACAATATTTATTTTGTACACAAATACAACAGAGGGATTCCTACAGCCCGGTCACATCCATTTCATGACTGTTCATTCAGGAAAAGGAACTCAGTTGGAGTTTGCTTTGTGTTTTGCAGGGAGATGTGGCTGGACCAGCTTTCTAAGGGCTGCTGGAGGTCCAGGCTGAGATTCTGAATCTGGAAGGATTCACACGAGGGAGGAACAAGGAAATTATCCTGCCAAAGAGAGAGGAGGGAGCGTGGAAAACAATTCCCAGTCTGTGTTTTTGCAGGGAGAGGCTTCCCCTGCTCCACTCCCATGCAGCTCCTGGGTGGCACAGCAAGCAAAAAATAACTCGGAGCAGCTTGTGAAAGTCTCCTGTGAAAGGGGAGGAATGTTTTCCTCTCTGCTGACAAGCTGTGAGCACATCTGAGGAGGGGAATGGCTGCGTTTGGCACCCGCAGGGGTCAGGCTGCCTTGGGATGGTGCCGTTCACACCTCAGCCCCGAGCCAGACGGAGCATTTGGAGGAGCAGCACAATTTGGAGGAGCAGCACCATTATTTAGAGGAGCAGCACAATTTCTTACCAAGGATGTGAGGAACATTTGGGTTTAACCTCTCCAGCAAGAGGCTGGTTTTAAAACCCTCCTGACAAGCTGTTCCTGCCCGGGAGCAGAATGCTGCCACAACCTGGGGCTCTGCTGGCTTTTTCCTGGGTCTGTTGTAGGGCAAAGCCGGGCTCACCTCACCAGGTGAGCTTCCAGGTGATGTCCCACAGGATCGTGGTGTTCTAAGGCCTTTCTCCCACAGAAAGGAGAGGAATTAGAAGGTGAGGTTTGGGCTGAGGGAATGGGGTTGCTCCTGTAGCGCCTGGCAGGTGGGACAGCAGCACCTGGCTGCCCCCGGGGCTGGGTTTGAGCCCCATTTTCTGCAGGAGGGATGCAGGATTTCCCCTCTCATCTTTCTCACTGCCCCCCCTGCAGCAGCAGCAGCCAAAGGAAGGTCTGGAATACAGATGGAGTTGAGATTTTGGATGGGGATTTTAGGGAGCACAGAGGGCTTTCCCAGGTCACACCTTCTGGCTGTAAATGAGGATTTCCCTCCTTCAAGGGTCTCATTCCAACGTGTCTCCCTTCCTTCTGTTTTTCTGGGAGAGAAATTTTCATTGGAAGCCACTGCTGGAAAACCCAGCAGACTGAGGACTTGCATGAATGTCATTTATTTCCCTTTATGCAGAAAACAACCAAACTGCTGTGGGGAGCTGGGTCCCATTACTCAGCTCTCTGCGTGGTGTTGGACTTGATTTAAGTGGCAGAACCCTTAATTAGGGCTCTAAAGAGGCCCCTAATGGAGCAGCTGGGGGAGAAACATTTGTCTGATCAAAGCAAACAGAATTGGATTCCTCTCCCTGAGGGAGCAGGGAGGGAAGTGGGGATGACAGAGGGAAGACACCGAGTCCAGCAGGACACAGCTGGATTTTCCCTCCAGTGACCTCTCTGGCTTTGAAAACATCTGCCTGGGAAGCTCCAGATGAAGATGAGCAACTGCAAGGGGGGTCTGGAGAAGAAATGGAAAAGCTGCATCCAAACTGGGCTCCTGATCCCCATAAGAGCAAATTAAAGGGTTGTTTCAGAGACAAGAAGCTGTGAAAGAACTGAGATGGAAATCTCAGGAATAACGTTATCCTGGATCCTGGTTGTTCACAGGGAAATTCTGCACCGTTCAAAGCTTCTGCTTGAAAAGCCTTTTGGGTGTTTTAATACAACCTGTGAGATTTTAGCATTGATTCTGCATAATAAAACATTGCAGAGGGTCTGCAGTTCTCTTCCAGGGGCATCCATGGGAAGCAAGCAGAGGGAAATGCTCCTCTCCTGCAGTGCTGAGGAGAACAGTGTGGAAGGCTTTGGATGCTGGAACAGTCTGCGTGGGATGGAGATGAGGTTGATGTGGAAAAAATCAGTCTTATGGGGAAATTGTGTGCTGGGCCCAGCCCCAGTGACTGGGCAGGGAAAATCACCAGCTGAGGGCAATGGGGAGCATTTATTGAGGTGTTTTCCAGGAGATATCACAGTGACCATCCCCCAAAAATCAGTGTCCTCTGTTCCTGATGGAATTTTATTCCCTGTTGGAACAGCCGCACTCTTCGTGCTTCCAGCTGTGGGATGTGTGAAGGGATAATACCAGGGCTGGAGGCATCTCAGTGCCTGGCCCTAGAGCTGCTGCCTCTGCTGAAAATTTGGGGTTTTTTAGCCCCAAAGAGCCTTTGAGACACCAGGGGTGGGGAAAACAGGTTTGGGTGGAAAGTGGCAGGGTGAGCAATGCCAGGAGGAGCTGGGCAGCTGCCAGAGCTGTGGCACCACTGGGATCAGTGAGGAAAGGGCTGGTTCTGTCCCTCAGTTTGGTGTGCAGTAGTTGTGGGCAGGGCAGGCTGAGCAGAGCCCCGTGCCTGGCTCAGTGTCCCCGGGAGCCCAGGTAACAATGTCAACAGCCCTGTTGTTTTACAAGGGCCCGTACACAGCAAATTAAAATCAAATATTGGCTCTGCAGCAGGGACTCCTGAGGGGAGAGGGGGTTTTTTGGCTCGATAAAGAGCTGGGTCTGTGTGGGGATTCATCCCAGGCTTCACACAAACAAACCCAAACTCAATATTTGCCCATCTCCCCTGGCTGGGGGAGATCCCTCCCCAGTTACTGTCATGGGCAGAACAGGCTCCACTTGGGGAAAATTAATTTAATTTATGACCAATCCAATCAGATAAAATAAAACCTCATCTTAAAACACCTTCCCTCACTTCCAGGCTCAGTTTTACTCCCATTTCTCTGGACCTCCTCTCCCCCAGCAGCCTGGGGGGGCAGAGAATGGGGCTGGCCTCAGGTTTTCCCACCTTGCTTCTTCAAGAATCCTCATTTTCCTTTTCTCTAAATGAATAAACCCCCCCAAAACCAACAAATACCCAGAAAAATGGAAGGCTGTCAGCCTTCTGATGTTTTACATTTTTACTGGAGCTTTTTCACGCTTGTAACATAAACAAAGGCTGATGTTTAGTAAATAATCCCTTCCTTCCAGGGGAAAGGACAAACTGATGGACTTCTAGGTTGACCACTGGGGTCAGAGAGGTGTTACTCTCGTCCCCCAATCCCTGATCAAATTCCAAAAACTATATAAATTAAAATCCCAAAATAAACTTCCTCTTTCTTTCTCATCTCACAACCTGACGGGTGAGTGTAATTGTTTTGTGTCCTCTGGTAACAGAAGGTCTGCAAAGAAACGGGCTGGAATTTAAGGACAAGGTCTTTTAAAGGGAATCTGCTGTCCTAAAAGTGAATTCCTGCTTTTCCCCTTCCCAAAGATCCCATCCCTGGGCTCCCTCCTCCCTCTCCTCATCCCCCCAGCACACGGACACACAAACTGAGCTCCTTTTTCAGCTGCCTCTGGAGCAACAAACGCTGCCAATTAGCCAAAAAAACAGAAAGTCAAAATATTCCTGCAGATCCACATATGGCCAGATCCTTGCCTGGTGTCAACGCTCGCAGCTCTGCTGATTTCCTTGGAGCTGGGCCACACTTTCCTCCTGCTCTGGCTCCGTGGAAAATGAGCCGATTTTGGCTTTTCTTAGATATAGATCTGGGCCATTGTTACAAATGATTTAAAAAATCTGGAGTGTGGATGTTGTTGTGGAGAACAGCCTCGTGCTGGAGCATCCCAAACCCTGGAGCTTTGGGAGCAGCCCCTGCCCTCCTCCCCCTGCTGATTTTGGGACCAGAAATGCTCATTTTCAGCCTGAATTTAACATATGCCTGAAAGTCGCCCGCTTGCCCCCAGCCAGAAAATTGCACTTGGCAGCTCTGGCTGCTGGCAGGGCTGGGTTCAGAGTGGACTCTCTGTGCAGATCCAAATGGGAGTTGAATTGTTCCCAAATATTTGGTGTTTAATCACAACAGAGGTCGGGGAAGTGTGGAGGGAGGAAATTCTGCTCCATATTTAGAGAAATCACCCTCAAAAAATGTGCCATGGCTGGATAAAAATGGGAGTTTAACAGAAGATTAAATCTGTGGAAGCTGAGATTTGGATGCAGCAAACTTTAAACACCCCCCTGGTCAATTAAAATATAAAATAAAATATCTTTCCTTAAAAAGAACTATCTCAAGGCAACATAATTTCCACAGAGCTTGTGCTGGACCATGAAGTGGAAGTTTTCCTGCCTGGTTTGTCAGCTGGAGGAATAAATGGGGTTGAACACTAACAGAACTCTCCAAAGGACATTTTAAAACCTGGAGAAGAGGGAGAAATGGAACAGAAACCCAAAAACAAGAGGAGAAACAGTAGAAATGCCAGTGAAGCTTGAGCAGCCACATGGTGATAGGGGATCCTTGGGAAAAAAACCCAGCAAATATTTAAAATAAATATTTAAAGTTAAAAAGAAAAAAAAAATATTTACTTTATTTGGTGACCTGTTCCTAGAAATTTCTCCATGAGAAAATTCATATTCTCTCACGAGCTGAATGAGCCCCTTGTGCTTTCCTGGAACCACAAATTCAAGGGGAATTAAAAGTCCTGGGTGGTGAATTTTGCTTTCTCTTGGGAGGTCCCTCGGATGTGTGATGGCTTTGAAACTTTGAAATGAAAGTTCCCTTTGGAAACCAAAAATTCCTCTCTGCCTGTAGAGTTAATCATGATCTACCTCTCACGATTAATCAACTTTTTATTTCATCCTCGTGTCGAGGCACAATCTGGAAACTGCTTGGAGAAAATCAGAGCTGCATGAGGGAAAAGAGGAGTAAATCAGTAAATCCATGTGGATTCCTGAGTGCAGGAACCCAGGCATAACTTCTGTCAATGCATGAATGCTCCGTTTGTAATGGGAAATAAAACCCCTTGTAAGACAAAAAATAAATGAATGTACCAAGGCTTGAAAACGCAGGTTTTTGTGAAGTCCCACTCTGCCATTGTCTGGAAAGCCCAAAATGAGGCTGCACACAATGTGTCGTTTATTGGGACAGTTTTCCCTGACAGTGCAGTTTGGAAAGGGGGTAAAAGAACGTGGGAATGAGCGGTAGAGGCAGCTTGGAGAGGGAAAAATGAGACAAAACCCCTTTTTCTCTTCACCCCTCTGCTGAACAGGGCCATGCAACTCCTTACCCACAACCTGGCCCTGCACAGTTAAAAATTTGGGACTTTAAATCTGCTAATAGTCTGAGCTATGATTTCATGAGCCAGGTAGGGCAGGAAATGGAAAATGTTGTTGCTGTAAAAGCCTCTGCCCAACTCTTTGTGTGGGCACAGGCACGAGAGAGGCTCTGCCTGCAGCTCTGCATATGCAGATTTATTATTATCAATTATTTATAGGTCACCAGGAGTGCACATGGAGCGTCAGACACAGAAAAAAACCAGGCTGGCACCTCCTGTGGGTTGTTTCCCATCCAAGTCTTTAAGCAAGAAATTTGGGGATGCAGCATTTTGAGAACAAATGTGCTGATCCAATAGGAATAACTTGTTTTCCCGTTGAAATTGGCACAGGCTGGCAGGGAGCAGCTTCCAGGAGGGAGGATTCCACCCGAGTTTCCATTACAGAAAAGCTTTTTTGTCATTCTCTGCCCTTTTTCCTGTTCATGAAAGGGTTTATTTGTGCTGCCAGAGGTGTGAGATGCCAAAGGCAGAGCTGGATTCCTGCAGAGCCACATCCCAAAGGTGCAGGAGCTTGATCCTGTATTTCAGGATTGAGTTCCCCAGGTGTCCTGGTCAGGCTGTGCCACACTTTGGGCTCAATCTGAGCCAGGTGAAGGCTGGGAGAACCTTCCTGGAAGGCACAAGGACATTCCTGCTGGGAATGGAACAGGAATCACACAAACCACCAGCCTGGCCACTTCAGACAGCTCCTGCTGCAATCTCTGGCTTTTATTCCCTTCAAATCCTGCCTGGAAGTCTGAGACAGGGGCTGGAAATGGAGGAATCCAGCCCCTGGTGCTGCTGGAGGTGCTCAGACCTCGGGCAGAGCAGCCTGGAAAAGCTCCAGGACAGAGGGAAAGGAGAGAAATGGGCACTGATGGATTTTTTCCAGCAGTGTTGTGGGGATGTTTCAGCAGCACAGCAACAGAGGAAGCTCAAGGAGATCCCCAGCACTGGGAGAAAAAGGATTTCCAGAGCATTCCTGGCAGCACAGCCCCAAGAGCCATTCCCAGGAACGCAGCCAGCTCCTGGCACTGGGGCTGGCATTGCCCAACTCCCCTGTTCCCACTGGGCTTTTCCACCTCCCCTCCCTGCTCCTCCTCCCTGTCCTGTCCCCTCCCAGCAGCTCCAGCCCAAACTCATCCCCACACCCAAGAAACCGAGGAGAGATTTATCCCAAGGCCTGGCTTGGATGGACATTCACCACCAGAACAATCCCCCAGTCCCAAACTGGGATCCTCCCAGCACTGTGCCTGCACACGAATCCCAAAAATCCTGACTGGTGTTGCTGGTGCTACTTCAGTGTCCCCAGCTCTGCTCCTGCAGCTGCTCCCTGGGGTCACAAAGGCATCAAAAGTGTGGCCTTCATCACTGATGCTGCTTAATTACGTGCCCCTGTTCGATCCCTGAGGCTGGAAATAAATATTTTTCCGTGCCTGGTGAGGCTAAACATAGCCTTGTGCTCCAGTCCCAGCTGATTCCAGCTTCATTGCCCCTTCAGCACTGCTCTGCTCTTTCATCTGCCTGGGAACACCCAGCCCTGCAGCCAGCCTGCCTTCCTTCCTTCCTTCCTTCCTTCCTTCCTTCCTTCCTTCCTTCCTTCCTTCCTTCCAGTGTTCCAGGACAGGCTCTGGACAAGTGGCTTTGTCTGGGTGACAGAGGAAGGTGTTGGTGACATCCAGTCATGCATACCTTGTGTGAGAAAAATCTGAGTATTGAACAGTCTTCTGAATAGTTCTCTTCTCTTCTCTTCTCTTCTCTTCTCTTCTCTTCTCTCCTATCATCTTCCACTCTCTTCTCTTCTCTTCTCTTCTCTTCTCTTCTCTTCTCTTCTCTTCTCTTCTCTTCTCTTCTCTTCTCTTCTCTTCTCTTCTCTTCTCTTCTCTTCTCTTCTCTCTCTTCTTTTTTCTCCCTAAACCCCCCTGCCCTCACCAGCCAACCTTTCCCTAAGGCCCATACAGAGCCCAGACCTCATTAGGAGATAATTTAATTAGATCAGATCAGCTCTGAGAGCTCATACAGTGCTGCAGGAAGGAGCCAGCTGAGGGGCAGCCCCTCTGGGAATGGATTGAGGCCAATGTCCCTGTGTGTGTCCCTGCAGTGGGGACAGGCCAGGTGTCCCTGTGTGTGTCCCTGTGTGTGTCCCTGTGTGTGTCCCCGCAGTCACACCCAGGCTGGGCAGCCCCTCCCGGGCCAGGTGTCCCTGTGTGTGTGTCCCCCTGTGTGTGTCCCCGCGCGTGTCCCTGTGTGTGTCCCTGTGTGTGTCCCCGCAGTCACACCCAGGCCGGGCAGCCCCTCCCGGGCCAGGTGTCCCTGTGCCACTCCCCGGCCCCAGAGCTGCCAGCTGGGCCCTTGTCCTGACCCCACCCGGCTCTTTGTTCTCCTGCAGCCTGGTTTATTTATGGAGGGTGTTCAAAGATCCCGGATCCCTGCAGGGGCTCCGCTCCGGCTCCAGGAGAGAGGGACAAGAGGAATTTCCATCTGCTACCAGTGGATACAGGGGAGGCCAAAAGAGGGCTGCCTTTGAAACCTTTGTGCAGCTGGGGCTTGGTTTGACAGAATAAAAGCCGAGGCTGGGTCGGTTCCAGGGCAGCACAGGAGTGAGGGGAGGTTACAGCAGCGTTTGTGCTTCTGACCTGCATTTACATGTGAACATCCCTCACCCTCTGCAGAATTCATCTGCTGGGGCTGGAACAGCAATCAGGAACCTCCCCAGGAATCCAAAACTGGGAAAGGGCAGAGCACGAAATGCAGGAGCACTGCTGAGGCTTCCAGGGATGGACACCTCCCTTTCTCCAGGATGAAACACAAATCCCCCGGGATGGAACACAATCACTGGGGCCACTCCTTTATTCCCCAGGGAAGCTGGGGCTGCCCCTGGATCCCTGGAAGTGCCCAAGGCCAGGCTGGACAGGGCTTGGAGCAGCCTGGGACAGTGGGAGCAGAAGGCACTGGAGCATTCCCAGTGTGAGGAGAGGCTGAGCCTGCACAGAGAAGGCTCAGGGGGTGCTGGGCAGGGGTTTATTGTTGATCCCAGTGCCAGGGTTTCCTCCAGACTTGGCCTCACCCCCACAGCAGGGTGTTTGCACACCTTCTGACAAAATATTTCAGAGTTTTCAATGGATTATCAGAGGCTCAGCGGGTCTGGAGAATGAAGGCACCTCCCTCTCGACCATTTCCATCCCTCCTCAGCTCTGATGCAGGCGGGAGCCACTGGGACTCCAAGGCGATTTAAATCACATTTTAACTGGTTTAAATTGCCCAAGCCCAGCCTCCTTCCAGCGGCTCCCTCCAGTGGCTGGCTCCAGGAGCTGTTTTGCTGCTAAACCCGTCGCTTTTGGGAACCCTGTGCTTGTAACTGTGCGATGAACACAAACCCCAGGCACACCTGGGCATTCCCCAGGTGCAGCTCACCAGGAGACAAAACCCCCGAGGCTCTGAGCTCGGGGAAGCAGCGGGGAGTCGAGTCGTTTAATTGAGCCTCTGAGGGCTGAAATGTGAAAGGGAAAGTGCTGCAAGACAAGAGGATTTCTCACCAGAAAGTTGAGCTGGAAATAGAAATGGGAAATATAATTGGGAAATATAAATGGGAAATACTAATGGGAAATATTGATGTTGCTTCAACAACTTGCCACTATCAACCCACCTAAATTTCTTTTTCAGTCTGGATTAAAGTCCCTAAAAACAAGTGAAAGCTGAGTCCAAAGGGTATAAAACACCCCTGGTTTTGCTCTGTGAGATTCTCACCATTTCCCAGCTGCAGTTTGGTGTGGTGGAGATGATTCCTGAGCTGGAAAACAAGGGCCACTTCTGGAACATTTCAATTGGAAGAAGGATGCTCTGATCCACTGGGCTGCTCCTCATGCACAGGCACAGGAATTGCCAGTGTTGATTCATTTAGCTCAGGCCCAGGCAGGTCAAAATCAATCATGTCAAAAATCCATCACCTGCATTCAGTGAGTTTTTTAAAAGGGAATGAGAGGTGCAGGCTGCAGGAATAAATCACAGCAGAATGGGGGCTTGCTTGGAAACAAACCCATCATTTGCTCTGAAAGGATAAATATGTTGTTTGCTCCGAACATTTCCGCAATATTTAACGGCCGGCTTGGCAAGGAGACAAGGCTTGGCTTGGAAAAGCTGTGTCTCAAGCTCAAAACAATGGGATCAGAGCCCCCCCTTTCCTGACCTGCAGCTCCCTCTTAGTGGTTTGAATGACACCTTTGCCATGGGCAAGGCTTGAATTGGGAAAAGGAGGATTTTCCCCTCTAGCAGTGTGCCAAGATGTTGTCCATATAAAGATCTCAGCCTGATCCCCAATCCTCCGGGCCCAGGGGTGAATCCCCAGTGTGTCCCACAGCAGGATCAGCTCCCAGGGCACTGGGAATGAGCTCCCTGTGTCCCCCTGGCACAGGAGGCTGCCAGGAGTGGAACCCAAGTGTGATTAGCTGGGAGCATGTTCCCCAGCTGACAAAAGCAATGGGTGCAGAACCCTCCAGCAGCACAGAGCTGGGAGTTATTGTGCTGTTTGGTCAGAGTAAATCATCCCAGCTCTGCTGCAGCTCATCCAACCTGCCCCAACTGGAAATTCCCCCCTTTTCCTCTGCTAAACACAACAGTATGGAATTTCCAGTGGGGGAAAGACACAGGGACAGGGCTGCAAGGACAAGGATCAGGCTGGGGCAGCACTGTTAAAAATGAAGGGTGAGAACTGAGACAGGGATTGCAGGGATGGTCTCACTTCTTCCATCAGTGCTTGATCCACAAATTTGCTTTTATTCAGGGTATTTAAAGAGGAAGAGGAAGAACAAACACTAAAAGAGCAAATGATGCTTCCAAAAGTTAAAATTTCAGAACAGCAGCTCACTGGGGAACTGTGCCCCAGCCCAGGCAGGTGAGCCTTGCTGCCAGCTGGAGATTTCCAGCTCTGGGAAGGAGCATTTCCCTCCTCAGCATTTCCCTCCTCAGCACCCCTGCCAGCCCAGGGAGAGGAGCTCCAATGCTCCCAATTTCACAGGAGGCTGAGTGGGGATTTCACCAGCACAGACTGCCACACCAGCCCTCCTAGGACTTGTGCTCCCCTCTCCATCCAGTCCATCTGCAGGGAAAACCTGGGAATAAAGAGCACCTGCCATGGCAGGAGACAGATTCTGTCTCACACCTCACGCCCCGCTCACCTCCATTCTCACTTTTTAATTCCAAGGGATATTTCTTTTGCCTGGCTGCTGCCAAGGCTCTGCTTTCAGTTCCTCCCAATTCATCAATGAAAAATGAATCACGGAGCTGAGTCAGCCCAGAGCTCAGGCAGCTGATTCCAGGATCAGCCGGGAACCAAAGTGCCTGCGAGGAGCAGCTCCATGAATCCCGTGTTTCCCATGGGAGCAGCCTGGATCCAGAGCCCTCGCTGGTCCTGTTGGATGTTTCTTTGGGATGGAGGGAGCAGATCCCATCCCGAGGGAATGCAGCCCTCACACCTGAGGACAAGCCCTTGCAAAGACTTGCAGGATTTGTGGGAAGTTTCCCAGTTGCTGATTTGCAGCCAGGAGTTGGGTCCTGCCTTTGTTTGGCAGAAGTTGTCGGTGAGTCACGTGGAGTTCCTGGCCTGGAGGATGAGCTGGCACACATCCCTCGGGGCATGAAGAGGGGTTTTGTTGTGTGTGAGTGGCTCCTGCTCTCACTGAGCTCTCCAGCCAGCCCAGCAGGAGCAAATGGCCAAGCAATTCCAATTCCAGCTGCATTCTTTCCAAAGCTGGGCTCGGGGAAGGGGAGAACAGGTGCTTGTGACAGATGCTCAGGGGTTAAAAACCCTCCAGTGCAGAGGATGTGGAGGGGACCACCACGATCCTCACTTGGGATTTCCCTCAGGGTGTTCAGGCAACATGAATTCTGCCCTGGCTCTGTGGTTGAGAGTTATTAGGAGCATTTCTCTCCCACTTTTGGACAGGAAATCAGAAGCACTGAGCTAAAACTGCAGCCTTGGATATCCCAATATACAAACCACAGGCTGTGAACCACCGGGCCCATCCCTTTGTCCAAACCTCTGAATTCCTCTGCTCCATCCCCAGGGTTGTCACTGGTGATAAAGTGAGCAATATGAGGCAGGAACTGAGGAGGCAGCAGGCCAGGGATGGCACTCCCAGATGGAGCAAACTGAGTGATGAACAGGGAAATGTTCTGGCTGAGGCTGTCCAAGCTGCAGAGTTCAGCCCAGATATTAAAAAGGAACGTGTCGGGTGCTTTAGGCCAGCAAAGAGATATCAAGAAGATGCTCTGGACATGGTGCCTCATTTATCAAAGGGACAAAAGCACAGGGAACCTTGTCAGGGAGTTCTCCCCTGGGCCCAGGGAAGAGGAGCTGGGTTGATAATCTGGACATGGAGCAGGGAAGGCACTAACTCTGCAGCCTCAGTGCAAAAAACCCTCCCCAGGAGCTGTGGGGAGCTGAGCCATCCCCAGCCCTCTCCTCTCCTGGCTGCAGGTTTCCCTCTCCATCTGTGGAACAGGAGGGGTTTGGATTGCATGTCCTGGTGATCATCCAGCAAGGCAGGCGTGGGGATTCTCACAGGAAGCAAAAGGAGGAGGAAGCAGTGATGTTGTTTAGGAGAGCTCAGAGCTGTGGGTTCTGGCAGGTGGGAGGGGTGGCAGAAGGAGGGAATTCAGGTTTTCGCAGCTTGTGGATCTGCTGGGGGTTTCTTCCGTATCCAAAGAGCCCAGACAGCAGCTGGGGAAGGCACCAAACACTGAACAGAACGGGAATCCTGCACCTTCCCTCTGTTCATGAAACTCTCACCCTCACAATTACAGAGCAGAATTAACCTGGGCAGAGCTCAGGGTGTTCTGGTGGCACATCAGCAGCAGCCTGAGCTCTCAGAGAGGACACACAGCCAAACCCACCACCCCCACAGGGGCCAGGACCTTCAGCACTGCCACCCCGGGGTCAAACTCAGGGCATCCTTCCTCTTGTTCCTTCAGGCACAATCCTCATGGATTTCCTCTTGATTGTACCAAATGAAATCTGAGATTTCTTCCTAACCAAGACCCTGTTTTGAATCAGGGGTTTGAATCAGACTGTGCTGCTTTTGAGCACCTGGTTATGGCTGGACACCTTTCATCCTTCCCCAGGGCCGTATTTTCTGTGGATCTGGGAATGCCAGACTGCAGGAGCCTGACCCTGCGACACTGATCCACCCCAGCTGCCTGCCAGGCAGGCACCAAAGCCAGCAGAGAAGGATATTTGCTTTAATGCTGCCCTTCAAGTATTTAAGGAATCTTTTAGGCAGCTTTGCAATTTTAAAAGGTTCTCAGTGATGCAAACACCTTCCCCTGTTCCCTGAACTCTCCACTTGGGCTGCAGCGTGTTCAGAGACGTCTGAGCCTGACCTGATTAGAAATGGAAGAGGTTTTAAATCCCAAAAAACACAAAGAAAAGCCCCAGCAGTGGTTTAATGATGCCAAGTGGATCCCTGTCCCCAGGCTCCTCTCCCCAAAGCCCAGTGCTGTGGGGATGGGCTGGCCTGGCTGTTTGGATGCTGCTGCTTGGATGGTGCAAACCAGCACTGCCACACATCACTGCCCTCCCCAGAGACCAATTTGTCTGGCCCCAGCCTCAAAGCACTGCTTCATCCAGACAGGGAAGGCATTAACTGCGAGTGTGAGGCACCTGGAGCCACCTGGAGCTGCAGGGAGGGCACAGGCAGCAATGCCACTGCAAGGTGAACGGGCAGCTGTGGTGTTAGAAGGAAAACTTCTGAGGTGTTAGAAGGAAAACAAAACAGAACAAAACAAAAATACACCCCCCCACCC
>VWZU01004608.1:2547-18670 GCA_013397095.1 Sterrhoptilus dennistouni
TGTGGGGGTGTCACACCGTGGGGGTGTCACACCGTGCAGGGAGGGTGCAGAGCGCCTTGCAGCACCGCGCTACATCCCCCAGCGTGCAGGACTACAGGACGCGCAGCCCCGCTCAGCCTCTGGCGGCGCTCGCTGGGCTCCTGCTCGCTCCCTCTTGTGGGAACGGCGCCGCTCAGCACCGTCCGCCCGCAGCAGGACAGGAGAGCCCCGCACACTGTCCCCGGGGCTGAGGCCGGATACTCCCAGCCCTGCCCTCTCCCCTCGCTCTGACCCCAGCCCCGACCTTCCCGACCAGACTCTGAGACTCCAAGTGATGTTTGGGATGGATTCTTCATTCGCCACCCAGATTTCGAGTCTCCAGCCAGGGCTCCAGGCACATTTTCCATCATCCTGAGGACTGGGCAGTTATTCTCTTATTTAAGTCCGGCTCTCCCAAGTCCTACAGGAATTATGGGCAAGCGGGCAGCCCTGCACAGCTGCTAGGGCAAATTGGAGACCAAATTTGGCCACCTCAGTTTTGCCACAGCAAGAGCTTTCCCTTCTCTGCTGCCATTCCAAGCCTGCCATTCCCCAGGGAGGTGGCACAGTGGTGAAGCCACGCTGATCCCACATGGAAGTGATGCTCCCGTGCCTGGGAACACAGTCCAGAACAGCTCAGGGGGTTCAGGTGGTGCAGGAGGGACCCAGCCGTGTGCGGTGGGGTGATGGAGAAGGGGAGCAGGGGCAGGAGGCAGCCGGGACAGCGGGGTGGGAGCCCACACATCACTCTGGCGGGCTGGCAGCAGGAAGAGCGCGGCAGCACCGGCACCAGCCGCGCTCTATCAGCGCCCTTATCTCACAGGGGGATGGGAGAAGCTCTCGAGGGCGGCTGTGGTTTGGCGTCGAGCGCGGGGCTGACGGCGGCGGGGGTGCCTCCAGCTCTAACGCCTCCAGCGGGGTTTGCTGAGCTCTGGGTTTTTAATCTCCTCACCTGCCGCGGTGCAGGGGCAGAGATGCTGAGGGAAGGCACGTCGCTTCCTGCCACACAGCCTGGCACGGCACGGCACGGCCCGGCCCAGGGGCTGCGGGTCCCTCCCGGCTCCAGGAGCACCTGGGCCATCGTGCCACGAGGTCAGCACGCCGCTGGCCGCCCTGGGGCCATGTGACAGGGCCATTGTCATTGCCTCGCCACGGCGTCCCTTGAGGCACGGATGTGCAACTCCACCGCCGAGGAGAGGAGGGGAGATTAAGCTCTGGTACACATCCAGCTCACCCAAGCCTTTTTTTGCGGTGGGTTTTTTTTTTTTTTTTTTTTTTTTTTTTTTTTTTTTTGTGCAGGACCCACGGGAACGATGGGGAGGTGAGCAAGGAAGAAAATGCTGGGCAAACACAGCCCAGCCCTGTGCAAGGCTCTGCTCTGACACAGATCACCCCATACAGCAGCTCTTGGTGGCTGTGTGTCCCCATTTCAGAGGTGCCAAACCACCCATCCAGGGCAGGTGCACTCACAGTCACGTTGTGCTCAAAGCTGCTCTCTCAGCACCAGTTGTACCAGCAGCAGCAAACAGCCCTCAGAACCAGGGATTTAGACTCAGTTTAAGAGTGTAAACCTTCTCTCAGCCTTTTAATGGTGTTTGGGAGAGGGCTGCCCATGGAGACACCCTTGCATGGGTCTGAAAAGGTGGGAATGGAGGATGGAGCAGAGCCCACAGCCCACACCAGTGAAATTTCTGCATTGTCCTGTACAGGGTCAGGATATGGACTCAATGATCCCTGGTGGGTCCTTTCCAGCTCAGGATAGAGTCTGTGATTCCATGAAGGCACAGGGCTGCCCATCTCCCCGTAACAAGGGACATTCTATGATGGGACCAAAGCTTCTCAGGGCTTCTTGGGGGCTGGAGGGGACCCTGGTCTCCCCCAGGCAGTGTGAGGAGAGCAGGGACCCTCAGTCACGGCAGAAACCTCCTGATGAGGGTCTGATCCTGCAGCCCAAGGCATGGGGCTGGCTGCAGCCCTGTCAGTCCCCTGCCCCAAAACACGACTGGTCCCCATCCTGTTCCCATCTTGGTGCCAGTGCCAGCCCTATCTCATTGGGTCCCACACAGCCCCCAGCACCTCCAAATTGCCCATCTTGGGACATCCCACCATCAACCTGCTGGCACCAGCTGGGCTGGGGTGGGACAAGGACACTCAAAGAAAAGTAACAGAAAATATATACAGAGAGTGAGTGCAGGGACACAGCCACTGTGGTGGGCACAGGGCTGCTGGCACCTGTCCCTTTGGCACCCAAAGGTGTCCAGCCAGGTGGGACCCCCCTGTGGCACCTCCCCTGCTCCTGGGGGGGCTATAGGTTGGTGATGTAAACCTCCAGCCCGTTCGCCGCCTTCCGGGCAGAGCCTTTCCGGGGCTCCCCTGCCCAAACGTCCACCACACTCTCATACAGGTTCTCAGGGACACGGGGCTTCCCTGGCTTGTCCCGTTTTGCTGCCTTCTTCCAGTTAATGTCCACAGCCTCATAGTCAGGGTTGGGGCCACAGCCCTGAGCAGTCCATGCCCTGTCATTGATGGACTCGTAACAGGGGTCAGGGGGGCCTGGGGCTGCTGGGGCCCCCTCCTGCTGGTGGGGGGGCAGCCACCCAGAACCCACCTCCTTCACAACCCTCGGGGTTGATGCAGGCACCTGGGATTTCTTCTTGGTAGCTTTGCACACTGTCGAGTACATCTCCTCCAGCTGCAAAAGGAATTTTATTTTTGGGTGGAGGTTTGGGGGCAATCCCTGCCCACAGCAGGGTATCCTCACGATTTTGTCCCCCCCACCTCTTCTGACAGCCCCCCAGAAGAATCCTGGCAGTGGATCCTAATTTACACCCTGCTCCAAACACGGGCACTAGAGGGAGACAGGGAATTAAATGACCCCCCATGTGCCCCATCCCTGCTGCCCCCCAGAGTCATACCTTGGCCTGAGGGGCATTGCCTGCACCATCCCAGCAGTGCTGTGCTCCAGAGGGTCCTGCCACAGCCCCATCCTGCACCTCCACCGACACCACCTTCTTCACTTTATGGACACAGGCATAATCAGCTGCCCCATGCACAGCCCGTGGAGGGGACACCTGGGTGTCCTCCCCTCCCACTGCCAGGCACTCATAGACAGTGTCTGGTGCTGGTTTCCTCAGTGGGGTGAAGAGCAGGTTGGAGTAGGTCTGGTCAGGGGCTGGGGAAGCAGCTGGGGGCTCAGGGATGGGGATCTGGGGCAGCTCACGGTGCAGGAGGCCAGAGCTGTGCAGGGATTCCCCTCCAGGGGCTGTGAGACAGGGGAGATCCAGGCTGGCCGGACGCTGGACTGTGGGAGAGAAGAGGAAATGAGGGGATGCAACAGGCACCAACCCCTGTGCCAGCACAGGGCCAGCAATGTGTCACATCTGTCCGTGACATGATGTACTCTCTGGGCAGCAGGGGGACTGCAGGCAGTTGCCACAGGCCACCAGCCCCTTGGGCTCCCCCTGCTCCATGGCCACTCACCATCGTCTCTGACCTTCACCCTGTACAGCTCGTGCAGTTTCGTGTCCGACTTGCTGAGTGACCGCAGCTGTGTCTGGCAGAGCAGGGCCTGCCGTGGGGGAACAGACACCCTCAGGCTGGGCTGAGAGCCCAGACCACCCCCCAGAGCTGATCCTGCCCCCAAAATGTGCTCTTACCTCATCTACGAGCTTCACCCCGTCTGGAGCGACCTTTTTCCTGCCCTTCCTGCAGGGAGAAGTGGGGCTGAGCCCAAGGCAGATGGCAAAGCCAGAGGTGAGGAGCAGGTGTCCCGGGTCCCCAACATGGCACCCCCAAAACCCACATCCTGCTCCTTCCTCAGCCCCATAGCAGGGTCTGTGCTGGCTGGGGACATCACAATTGCATCTTGCACCCCACTGAGCTGTGCAGGGCACCACTGGCACCACCCTCGGTATTACCCCTGGCATTGCCCATCCTGCTCACAGCTCAGCCCTCTCTGGGCTGTTCCTCTGAGGTTTTTTGCTGCAGGGAGTGTACCAGGGGGATGTGACACACAGGGATGCAGGATCAAGCCAGATAGAGCTGCACTGGGGCACAGGTGGGAGCTTGGGGTGAGCAGAGCAGCAGATCCCCACTGTCCCAGCTCAGGATTGCTGCACACAGAGTCTCCACATGTAGCCACCAAATGCCAGCAAGGGACCCCCAGCCCAATCCCAGCCCCAGGACGGGGAGTGGAGGAGCCATGGGCAGCACGTACCGTTTACAGGCAGCACACAGGGTGCCCAGGTACACCAGGCCACCAAGCAGGGCCAGGGCAGTGCCAGCTGGCAGGAGCTGGGTCCCTGCTGTCCCCTCCCTACTGGCTGCAGCCATGGGGGAGCCACTTCCAGCACCACTGCAAGGCTGAGCTCTGAGGAGAGAGAACAAGAGTTGGAGTTCAGCCAGGAGCTGCTGGGCTCACCATGGCATGAAATGCTGCTCTATGACCCCCAGGGCTTAAAGGGACCCCTGCAGCACAATCCCCCAGCAGGGGGTCTCTCTGGATGCTCTGGATAGGGACATTTCACCAGGTGTCCCATTTTCTGGCCAGTGATTGCTGTCCCCAGAGTCACCATAACACTTCCAGTGCCCTGCCCTGTGTGGACAGTTGGCAGTGGGTGCTCTGCCACCACTGGGGAAAACTTCAGATTTTGGTTCCTTTCGAAAAACAATCCAACAAAACCAGCGGGACTCAAGTTCACAAGTTGCACTGAAATGGTGAAAAGGAGATGCCCAGGAGCCCTGAAAACCCTCTGAAGACACCCTAAAAATGACAGAGTGCTTTCTGGGGACACCAGGACACCACCCCGGGCTGTGGGATGGGGATGACACTGCTCCTGAGCATAGGGGAGGCCAGTAAAGATAGGCAGAATTATTCAATTTCCTGGAAACTATGAGCTTCAGCATCTCCTTCCCCTCCCTCCTCTCCTTCCTCATGCCCTGGGCTCAGCAGAACACACCAGGACACCCACTTTTTTCCATAGATTCACATGGACCCCACATTCCCTGTGCCACCACAACCCCAGGTCTGCAGCTGCTCTCTGCTGTGACACCAGAGCAGAAAACACCCAATCTTCCCACCCCTTTCCTCTGCCTAAAGCTGTGCCTTGCCCAAATCCAACCCTTGTCCCTATGCTTTCCTCAAGGCAAAAATCACCCTGGCAAAGGCAAACCACGACAGCAGCACAATCAGAGCAAGTGGTGCAGGGGTAGGAGGGTGCTGGGGAGCCTGACACAAAGCATGGATGCTCCCCAGTCACGATCACCCCCTTCCCTAGGAGGTTTTTGGTGACCTCTGTCCCACCATTCCCATGCCACCATCTCTATCCCTGCTCCACTGTCAGCACTCTGCAAACCCAAAGCAAAACCCCTTCACCTTCAGTGGCGTCGACGGCGGCTGCGGCTCCCAGCTCTGCACAGCTCAGCTCTGTGCACCCTGCTCTACAAAAAAAGGCTGGCCTGACACCAGCACCCAGGAAATGCCTGATCTGAAAGGAGATGGAGGCAGTTCCTGGAGTAAAACACAGCTTCGAGAAGCCACAGTAGCTGATCCAGATGGGGCCAGCAGTAGAGTCCCTGGACAGAGCTGGGAAGGATCAGCTTCTACCAGCACGGAGGGGAACCCACAGATCCGGCGGGACGTGCCAAGCACCTCTTACTCACCCTCTTGCATATCTTCATTGAAAGCCCAGATGAGCTCTGGTGAGAAGCCACCCTGCCATGTGTAAAGCTCAGAAGCTACGGCAGACCCACAGGAGCTCCCCTCTCCTCTCCACCTTGGGTCACACAGCAGCATCTTTGGCAGATTTTTACCCCAGTAACCAGAAGGTCTCTGCCCATTTGCAGCACCCTTTTATCTGAGAGCATCCTTTTATCTATGAACTTCCCATGCCTTTGGAAACTGCCCTGACTGAAGCATGAACCCTGGAGAGCAATTATTTCAAGGTAGAAAGTGAGACAGAGAGGTTTCAAGGACTAACCGGGCTGGACAGACTGGCTTAGATCAGAGCTGGGAAGGGGAGGCTGTTCCCTTTCCAACGCCGTTTTAATTAGACAACACGGCTTTTCTGTCTGAGCACACTTTAATTATTCGGATTACCTGCAACAGGGCCGGTGTGTTAGACAGAGCCTGGAGCTCCTCGCTGGACTCGTTCAGCTCATTAGAGTGATGGAATCATGGGCTGCAGGACCAGGGCAGAGCTGAGCAGACAAAGTTCTAATGAGGTTCGATGGCCGGGAGCTGGTGTGATGTTGGGATCAAGGTGGGAGCTTTCAGCATGCTGAGGCAGGAACACACAGGGCAGCTTATCCCACAGCAGGAGGATTTTCCATCCCTGAATTTTGAAGATTGAAAGGACAGACTTCCTTGAGTAGAAATAATTGCAGATAAATTCTTCTGGCCTACTTTCTGTAGAGCAGGTCGATGGTTGCTCCAGGATTTCTGATCAGTGAAACTGTGCAGTGCATGGTCCTCAGTGTTCAGGCTCAGCAGTCACTGGGGGAAGCTACTCCTCGGGACAGCACGTTGGATCTCCCAAAATCACAGATTTGCAATCAGAGCCCAGCGCCTGACTAAAGACAGACACTCAGGTAGGACTGAGCAAGTTTGCAAGGCAAAGTCTCAGCCAGACCTTCTGACATCTACACCTGAATTTCCTGCCGATAAAGTTATCGATCTCCCGGTCCCCGGGGCAGGAGACTCAGCAGACGGCGTTTCGTAAGGCGCTGGCACCGCCAGCTGAGGTGGCTTTGAAGACGAGGGCGGTCACAGCCGTTGCGTACGTGTGACAACACCCACAGCCCTCTGAGCAGGGATCAGTCCCCTCCGTCTGTGACACCCCAGCACAGGCACTCTTAAGGCAGATGGGTTGCTACTCCAGGTCATGGGAGTTTTTTATGAGTCCTACAAAAGGTGCAAGTTCCTCATCTGGGCTTCCTGAACGCAAGATAAAATTCGCTGCAAAATCAAGTGCTGCTGATGATGATTCTGCCTGGCCTCTGATTCATCTCCCCAGATAAAACCACACAGTGCAGGGTGGGAAGAGAAAAGTCTGTGAAGCTACTCAAAGCCTATTTGCACAAAACCAAGAGGAACACTTTGAGCTGATTTCCATCAGCAACTGTGCACACAGCTGCAGCAAACTCTGCTCAGGTACCCCAGGGAGTTGTGTTTCAAAAAAGGCCCAAGAAGCAGAAGTAGATGGATTTTTTTTCTTTTCAATTACAAAAAGTGAAAGCTTACAGTCAGTCACAACACTGAATCTGCCCTGGACTATGGGGTGCAATTAGTGAATTTTAAGACTATTTCAAAAAAGCAGGCATGAGCTTTACCCACTTTGCTCATCTCTGTAATAAGATTTCATGGTCAAACACCTCTGGGGGCTTTTCATTTAGAAAGTGCCAACCGTACTTCTAAATGCCAGACCCAAATGTCTGAAAACTTGGACGCAGACTCCTATCTGCAGTTCTGATCACTGGAGTGATCAGTGGCTTTTGAGAAAATGCTGGAGTGGCTTTTGAGAAAATACAACTTTAAAACCTTTGGGTGAGTGACTGTGAGCCCACACCATAGGGCTCGGCTTGGGACTGACACCATTCCAGCACTTTTCTTTCTTCCCTTCCCTGAACACTCACTTGAACTCTTCATGCCTTTTCTAAGGCAAGAATCAGCTCAAGAGCTGAGCCACAGCAGGAGACCAGCGAGAGCTCGGAGCTGCTGTTATGGGAAGCCAGATTCCAAACTACAGGATGGCTGTATTAAGGAGATGTGTCTTCTCAAGAACCATCGGCCTACCACAGTGGTTTCCTTTGCCACAAATGCACTACTTTTACATCATCTTAGGTTTTCAGAAGACAGCATTTGAAGTGACCACATTATCAAGCCTCCTCACCCAGAGACAGTTCAGCACTTTCCCATTGCACACACCAGCAATACTCCTGTCTCCTTCCCCACAACACAACTGGAAATTTCCACAATGTCACAAACCTCTGAACTGAATTTATTAATCCCAAAAGCAACTGGCTCCCACTCAGCCTCCAGCCATGGGATCCCAGCAGCACTACCAAGCTCCACCATCTTTTTCTCCCTTCCAATCCCAGCTGCAGAGCACAAAGCATGGAATTACACAGATTGGAGCCCAATTCTCAAAACTGAACGCAGCTGAGGCTTCCCAGAGCAGAGCTGGAATCCTGCCTGTCCAGTCTATCCAGCCCCAAGAGCATCTCTGACAATGCTATGATTTCTATATACATTGGGGGGATTAAAGTATTTCCCCCTCAGTTTAGCTGCAGATTCCCCATTTCCCAGGCAGCAAAGCCACCACCACTTACTTGCAGGAACTCAAAATCCGCTGAGTGTGGAGCGCGGGGATCCAATCACACTCTCTTCCTTGCCGGCCAGCCTGGAGAATTTCATTTTTTATCCTACAACAAGTCCCAGTCAGGGCCTCCCGCACATTCCCAACATCCCGATCTGCGCTCTCCCGCTCCCCCGAGGAGCAGCCGGCTGTGAGCAGACACAGAGCACGCACACCGCAGCTTCCTGGCCTCGGAGGTGGTGGCTTCACCCCGGGGTAGGCTGGGTCTGTGCTGGCAGCCGGGGCGGGAAGCGCCGCGGTCCCCGGCACACAGGAGCTCCTTCTGCCTCGCCCGCTCCCCGCCCGGCTCCTCCGGGAGCTCAGGGCAGTGTAAGGAAAGAATGGGGCGCCCCAGATCATCATTACCTTGCAAATGAACAACGCCTTACAAGGAGAGAGGGGAAATAGAAACACCACCTTTATTCATCAGGGACGTGAACAGCGCTGGGTGGGACGTGGCATCCGCTGGAATAGGAGTCTGACAAGTCAGGCTGTGAAGATCCCAAGGAAGGGTCACAATTAGGACTTAGCTAAGATACAGGGCTCATACACCCAGTTCCTAAAGAGATGATGATGTTAAATAGTCTCAGAGCACAAAACAACCCCCCAAATTTTCTCTGCCCAGCTTAGCTCTCCAGTCACGGGCCACTTCGGTGAGCATCCATGCTAAACTGAGCACATTAATCCTTATCAGCACTCAGCACTCAAGTGTGAGAAACAAACAGTCATTTGTGAGGGCAGGGCCATTGTTAAACCCTTGAGTTGAGCCCCGTGTGTGGAGAACACCAATTGAGAACAAAGAGGACAGTACAGCCAATTCCAGTAGGAACCGATGGATGTTGAAGTGCCCGAGGCAGTCCCTGATAGCTGCCACATCCAGGAGGATCACAGCATGATCCAGGTGCTCTTCAAGGGCACAGACTCACTCCCACAGGTTTCCTGAAGATGTTCATCTTGTTTGGTTTTGCTGTCTCGCTGTTTCTGAGGTGTGGCTGCAGCAATGTGAAATCCCACACGACCTGAACAGCTCTGATCGTATCTCCTTCAGTCTCTGATTTTCTTGTTCGTTTGGCAGCCTGACCCTCCAAACAGGCACAGCCCTGCCCAGGCTGACAGCTTGATTTTAATCTGTTCTTAAGGATAGATAAAAACAGGGTACTACAGGAACCTTTTCATTAGAAAAATGACTCACAGAATAAAAGGAAATTGGTTCCTTAAATTAAAAAGAATTGGTGTCCTTAAGATACTGGCATGAATTGCAAACTTTTTTTTTTTTTTTTATAGCCTTTACAATACCGAAATCCCACCAGATAACGAAACCAGCATTTCCTCTGAAGCAAGCACTGGCCACCACCAACACAGAATGTAACCAAGGGGAGAGGACATCCTTCCTGTCCAAACACTTTCCACGCTGCAGGGAAGGGCATTTGGATTCTCTGGCCTGCTTCCAGCCAGCCCCAAGCTCTCCCACTGCAGGGCTGCACACTGGGCTCATACAGATCCTGCTCTTTGTGCTCCTCCAGGGACCAGTCCAACCTGGATCTGGGTCCTGAGGTTCTTTTAGTAAAAAGACCTGTACTCAGTGAGCCACCTTGGACAGAAAAACCCAACTAATGGTGGCAAAAATCACAAGGTACCTTGTGGAGCTGTTCCTGGATAGGAGGCTTGGGAATTCCATTATGCTGCTGGCTTATTCCCCCAGCTATGGCACTCTACTTGTGGAACCAGGCAGCTTTCCATGCCAGGCAAGCGAATTTGGCTACAGCATGGCCTGGGACACTCTTAGAGTCAAACTGCTGCCATTTGATGCTCCAGATTGTTGGTTCCCACCTCTCAGTTTTCTCTTCCTTACACTAGGGCTACAAAGAACTGCTCCCTCCAAAAAATGGAGTTCTCAGATAAATCCCATAGTAAAAACCAGAAGGCAGAGAGCAGCTAAAGCACTTGACCTTTGATGTTTTCACCCAGCCATGGCTGGGACACCTGTGCTTGGCAGGTGGCCACAGACAGAAGCCACAGTTAATGGCAGGATGTGGGGCTGTCCAAGCCCCCCTAGCTGGTTTATAGCCAGCAGTGTAATCACCTGAGCACCCACAGACTCTGGATGGAGCTGCTACTGCAGGGAAAATTAAGGAAAGAAGTGTGCAAGAGAACAGAGAATTGTATTCCTTGCAGCCAGGCCTCATCCAAGGCCCAGCTCACCGAATGCCTTCAGGACTGGACGGATGTGCACTCCTCCCCCTCCCAGAAGAGCTCAGAAGCATCCAGAAACTGCTGCTTTTCTGCCCAGTTTTAGTCTGGGCAGCCTGAGGCCCAGCAGAGACAGCTCACTGAGGCTCTGAGGCCAGGAGCACCAGAAGGACAACTCCTGCAGTCCAACACCCTCCTCAGCACTTAGAACTCAGTCATCTTCTTGTGGGTGTCTGCTTTCTTCTGCTCCCGCTGCAGCCTGGCTTCCTGGGCCTGCAGCTGTCCCAGCTGCTTGTGAGCATCAGCCAGCTTCTCCTCCAGCTGAGCTGTAGCAATGCTGTGCCTGAAAGCAAAAAGCACAGTGGCAATGTCATCCTGCATGGTAAAATCAAAGGCTTCTTCCACCCCAGGAGGGTTTGCCCATTCCTGTAGGATTAGCCCAAGGGACCTGCTGAAAGCCAGGAATAACTTGATGCTCAGAATTATCTGGGCTAGAGAATGTCCTCCTGGGATGCTCAACAGCAGAGGTGGTCACAAGAAGGACTTTCCTTTCTCTTCCTCAAGAAGCTCCTCTCTTTGCTACAGCCTCAATTCCAGCCAAATGACCCCAGACACATCTGCCAGTGTCCACTCTGGACTGAAGCACACACTGAACTGTCTCCTCCACTTCCCCTTAAGTGCCATCCAGATATATTTCACTTTTCCTCCCATATCAAGCCTACCCCTCCCCAGAAGCACCACAGACTTGATCCTAAAGAATGTTTTCCTACCGCCCGATGTTGCGCGCCAGGGCCTGCTGGATTCCCCGGATATCCCTCTGTGTTTGCTCAATCTTCTCCGTGGTCTGGAAGAGACTGACACTCAGGGCCTTCTTGGTGCTCTTGCTGGCGTGGTAGATCTCTTTGCTGTTCCTCTGGGGCAGAGCCACCCCCCCAGCCTTGTCCCCAGCGCTCTTCCCGCGCAGTTTCTCGTTCAGGAAGTCGAACACGTTGCGCGGGGCCTTACGGCCGCCCGCGTGTCCAGAGCTGCTTCCCTTGGCTCGGCATTTCCTCGATTTCCCTGGCTCCAGCTTCCCCTGCTTCTTCTTCTGGAGCACCTCAGCACACTGGTCCAGGGACTTCCCTCGAGGAAGCACCACAGCCTGCACTGGCTCCACTCTGCCCTCGCCATTCTTCCCTAAGCCTGAGGAGAGACTCCAGGTGATTACAGCATCCCCCCTCTGAGTCACCTCCCACCACAAGCTCACATTGACAGACACAAGCTTAAAACAAGCAAAGGGGCTTTTGAGGTACCAAAAGCTACAACTTCTGTCCAAGCCAAGGGGACCTGTAAAGGCCAGGCCAGGAGCCTTCCACAACAGATTTGTGATTCCAAGCCCGAGGCCATCCGTCAGGCTGGTTTCTGTGAAACCAGGTTCATCCTCAGCTTCTCAAGCCAGGTTCTATCTAAAACTGGTTTGGTTCCTCTGGGAGAGCCGGAGACACAGAGGCCCTCCCAGAGCCCCCAAGGCTCGATGCAATTTGGGTGGGAGCAGCAAGTTCAGCAGGCTTTGAAGTCTGTGTCCAGGCCAGGAGATGCATTAACACAGACATCAGAAGCTTTGCAGATCAGCTCCCTTCCACCTCCAGCCTTTGAACACTCCACAACGTTCTCACGGCTTTGATCATGAACTTGACCAAGTGCCTCCACTGTTTGCCATTACCATACAGGGGCTGGTGCCCCACATGCCTGCACTTCCATGAAATAACTCACCCTCTTCCCTCCAACACTGCTGGGATCTATCACATTGCTTGAGCCTCAGCCAACTGGCCTTTCAGCACAGCGAAGTTCTGGCTTCATCCAAAATCTTGGGTTTTTCTTAACAGCCCCAGCACCATCCTCTCCCCTTACCTTTTCCAAACTCATATCCCATCTGAACAAGCAGTTTGGAGCCAATGCCACGAGTATGGGCCTCCCAGCCACCGAAAGAGGAGCTGCAGGCAGGGGTCCACTCCCCGTTCTCTGGAGCCCCTGAATCTATCACTGTGGTACAGAAGAGGAGAATCAGTCAAACAGGAATGGTGAATAAAGCTGCTGTGTGGGGCATCCCTCACAGGACAATACAATTCATTTCTCCAACCCTAAAAACATTTGGTCACTTCTCCAGCCTTACTTAGTTCCTACTGAATTGTCACCTTCCATGAACACTGTACAGGGAATGAGTGAAATGTGAGGTTTCACTTGATTTAATGTGAAATTAAATCCCACGCAGAATCACCCAGGAGTTTTATGATTCTTTTCCTTCCTTCCTTCCAGGATGATAATACAGACTAATGTACACATCTCAGTAGACTTTAGCACACTATTAGCACCTAATACTTATCCTGTGCCTCCAGCTCCTGTTTCTGGTATGAGGCTCCTCCAGGCCACAGCATTAATTTTGTGTTATTCAGATCAAATAATCTCTGTCAGTTTAAATGTAAAGAGCTCTAGGACACGACTTTGTCCCTGTGATGCAGCTGTGGCACCACCAGAGGGACAGAGCAGCCTGTGCAACTTCCAGGAAGTCACTTGGGCACTCTCTGTGTCACCTTTCAGCAGTAAAACAGGGAATGGTCCCTGCAGCCTCACTGAGGCACCGGATGGAGGCAACACTTCCATTTCCTTGGGTCTCACACTCCTGGGTCATGGAGCTCCCAGGGATGAGAAAATCTGATTCACTTACTAACTCAGCTCAGCCAGACACGTAAGAAACAGGCTCTGAGCTTGGAACTCTAAAATATCACACCCTCTTCTTCCATGTGTGGGAAGCTCTCATGGAAACCTCCAGCCTTCGTTAACCCAGGGATTTGCATAAAACAAAGATTTTAGTTTGCAGTTATAGCATAACAGCCAATTACTGCTCTCAGTCTTTCAGGAACACAAAAAGAGATCAACTGCTCTTTCATCAGAGGTGAGACACTCAGAGTGAGAGCTCTAGGACAGTCAGCCAGTCCCAGAGAGAAACAGAACAAAATCCCAAGCCACTTTTGCTCAACTTCTCCCCACTCCCTTACCTTTGGCATAACCAGAGTCATCCACACTGTCCTCATCAGACTCGCCAGATTCAGCAGCATCTTCACTTCTCAGGGGGGGAATGACACTGTCCCCCTCCACCACGGCCTCCTTGAGGAGCAGGGAGTCAAATTTCACCGTGTAGTAACCACTGTCCACATCTACAGAGGAACAGCAAGGACAGCAGCTCCAGCACACAGGGAGCTAAACCAGAGTCAGCTCCAGCAGAACGACATGGGACAGGGGGGAGGCCCAAGGAACAGTTCTAAAAAATTCTGGGTTGAATCTCTGATTTTTATTTCTGTCTGGGAGGGAGAAGTGCCCACTGCAATGAAAAGCTATTTCCACAATGCCTGTATTAATACTCCAATGTTTATCTCTACAAATCAGGAAAGCTCGGCTGTTGAGAAATGGAATTAAAAAGAAGTTAAACTTGCTCCCTTCTGAGTTAATAACAGTTAAAAGAAAGATGGAAAGAGGGAATAAACCCTCCCTCTTCCCAGGACAGAGAGAAGCCTGTATCAGCAGCTGCTGGGCAGGGCCAGCTCCCCTGGATTTTGTTTAAACAAGATCAGATTATTGCAATTCGCACCTACTATACATGTAAATTCCTGCAGTCCCTCCCTCTTCCCTGGAGCGATTAATGACCTCGTAGTCATTTCCTTTCCACATTCTTGCTCCTTGTATCTCCTGTTTCCCTCCTTTAGCCTGACAACACTCAGACTGTTTCCTCAGCTACGTCAAGATTTCGAGTTCAGGGCAGCAGCCACGTAGTTTTGTTTTTCTGTCATTAACCACAAGAGCCAAATTTCAGATCCACATTACCCTCAGCCTCCACCTTCCCCCTGGGCCCCCTCACCGGTGATTTTGGCCGTGTACCAGATGCCATCGCTGTGCTTGGCCAGGCAGGCCGAGCCCACCCCCAGAGTGCTCAGGTCGGGCTCCTGGAACGGCTGGAGCTCCTCCACGGACACCACCTGGCCATGGGAAAACCTGCAGGGGAAGGAGCAACAGCAGCTTTCAGATGAAAATCCCTTCCTTCCACAAAAGAAATGCACACCAGTGTCAGCAGTGAGGAACCTTCACCACAATTAGGGAAGTCTCACCACGTGCTGCTGCAGTTATAAAGTTGTTCATGTTTCACCTTAAACACCTTAATTTCACTTTAAATTATTTATGTCACGGGGCAAAGAATGCATCCCACCCCAGAGAATTAAACTGCCTTGCCACTGACTCATCCAATTAAAAAGTTCATTGCTTTGGGGATAAACAGGACCAGAGACAGGCAGGGATCCAGCCCTGCACCTTCACAGAGCCCTGAGGTTGATCCTGGTGAAGATCCCCAAAAACAGAGCCTACATAACCTCCCTGTGCCACTGGAATGTGTGCATTATCCACGGATAATGGGTGTTTTATTTTAAAATACTTCATCAGTTGTTAATTTATCCGCTCAGTTGTGTAACATCTCTGCAGCTTTCCCACAGGATTTTCCATCTCACCTGTGCATCAGCTACAGAAAACAGCCAAACTGATGCCACTGCCCACCACAGCACATTTTAAAAACATTAAGGCACAATTTCTCTGGGTGAAAAAGCCACACAGAGCACGTCAGGAGGAGGTTTATCCCTCTGAAAGACAAGGCCCCTCCCACTCCCTCTCTCTTTACCGACAGTTCTCTTTAAATCTGCACTTGTCATCCAGGAAGAAGGGGCACGGCTTCAGGGACTTGTGGGTGGGGTACAGATAGAGCACCCTGACCCCTGCACTGCCATCCTCCAGCTCCTCTGTGCCCACAATCATGGCATTGTGGTACTCCAGCGTCCCCCAGGAGCTGTAATAGGGGGCTTTAACCTTCATCCCACTCAGTTCCTCCTCCTCCTCCTCTCTCTCAGACTCCTCCTCCTCCTCTTCACTGCACTTTGATTTGGTTTTATCCCCAGTTTCTCCCTCTCTCTCTGAGGGGATCTTGTTGTCATCAGCTGGAGGCTCCTCGTCTGCTCCAAGCCCAGCAATGGCTTCCTTAAAAGCAGCGTATTCGTCATCTTGGGCAGAGCTCTCCAGGTGGGAATCCTGCCCTGGGACACCCGCTGGGGAGGAGGAGGAGGCATCTGTGTCCAAAGTGGCCAGAAGTTTGCTCTTTTTCACAGCCACCAGGCTCGACTCGGTCAGTTCTATGAGCTGCTTCAAATCCTCCTGCAGCTGGATCAGGTCCGAGTGCTGCGATGGGTCCTGGCCTGCCCCCAGCGCCAGCTCCACCTGCTGCAGCTGGGCGTTGTAGGTCTCGATCGCTGCTTCCAGACTCTCTTCATCCATCCTCAGCACAAGAAAGGCGCTTTTGCCCGCGTCCTCTCCACGAACTCAAAACACATTCAGAGTTTACTCAAGCACTTTTAGATAACGAGTCCTCGCCCGCAGAAGCGACATCTACCCGCCGTCCCGCTCCTTCCCTCGGAAATCACCAGAGCGATGCTCCTGCTGGAAACGGGCGGCGAGAGGCGACGGGAGAGGCCGGGCCTGGCCCTGCCCTC
>VWZU01004608.1:19409-41284 GCA_013397095.1 Sterrhoptilus dennistouni
GGCTGCTCCCTCGGGGCCGGCAGGAGCCCCCCGCTCTCGCACAGCCGGAGGCGAAGGGGGCCCCGGTACCGGTGGGATTGAAGCCCCTGGCCCTTAGTGCCCTGTCCTCCCTTACCGCGAAACCCCCGATTCCTGCTTTGGAAAATTTTATTTCCCTTTAGGTAATGGTGTTTGGCTTCAAAGTGGTTATTTAACTACGCACTTGCTTAGAGGCATCTGCCTCTCATAGGCTCTGCCTTGAGGTTCCCTTTACCTGTGTTTGAACAGAAAGGGTGTTGCAATACATGTGAGTCAGCTCAGCACTCGGTGCCAGCGCCTCCTGCAACCCAGCAAAGCTGCTCTGCCTCGTGTGTGCAAATCCAGCAACACAAAAAACAGCTGTGAGCTTCTGTAGATTCTTGCTCAAAATACCTGTTCTTTGTGTTTGTATGAAGTTCACTTCATTTTCTGTGTGTCTGACATTTACTGCAAGAGATGTTCAAGTCCTTCCTCAGTTCCCCTTTAAACCCCAAATTTGATCTTGGGCTATTTTTATGATCTCTCCTAGATTTGTGATTATTCCTGAGATTGCCTAAATACGAGAGTTACTGGTAAAAGAGTGACTTGTTTGTCTGGCGTCGGGAAAGACTCACGTTGTGACATGAGAGGCTTTTGGGAATGACCTACTTGTTAATTGATTTCCTGGCATTTGTTGCAGGAGCAGGATGTACACGCTGCTCTCAGGGCTCTATAAATACATGTTCCAGAGGGATGAGTACTGTGTCCTGATCCTGGGTTTGGACAATGCTGGTAAAACTGTAAGTGCTGTTTATCACGCTGTGGAGGGCACACACAATCCTAAACATCTTCCAGGGATAAATCTTCCAACAGGGGTCTTCCAGCAGCTGTGTTCCGATATTTAGTGATGTCACACCAAACAATCAACTTTTCCTCATTACTTAAATTTAGTACACGCTTTCAGGGATGTGGCTGAGGCTTTGGTAATCCCGTAATCACCTATGATCCCTTCTTTCCTTGCTGAAATAGAGAGCAAGAAGAGTGATGTGTCCAAAACAAGGTAGGGCAGTATCTGTTCTATCAGGATTGTGCAGAAATGAAAAGGCAGGTTTGGGGTAGGATTACCCCTGTCAGTAAAATGTTTGACAGTAAATACTTTGTCTTATTCTTCTTCAGACCTTCCTTGAACAAACTAAAACCCGATTTAACAAGAACTACAAAGGGATGAGTTTGTCCAAAATCACAACCACTGTAGGCTTAAACAGTAAGTAAATCCATGTGGAATTTTTTCAGCTTTCTTGCATAGTTAGACAACAGTTGTTTTTTGTTTGAAATGTTTATGATTTCAGAAGGGCAGAATAATTCCTGGGTGCAGGGACTGTATCTCCCAACTGCCCAGTTCTTTTTTTAGAGAATAAAATAAACTTTCTTAGCTTAGGAGGAGAAACTCTTGAAGTATTAAAACTCCAGGTATCCTTTTTCAGTGCAATCCTCAAACTCTATTTTCCTGGAGTTCATTCCTTGGCCCAGTTCTGGGATTGTTTGCACTGATACTGCTCTGTCACTCCCTGCAGGTTTTGCTCTGTGGTTGCAAATAGCTGCTGCCTGTGACTTGTTCCCCTACAAGCCTGTCCCACCCCAAATTTCTGAGTGGGGTGTGCAGGCGTCTGTGCTTTACAGCACCCACAGTTTTCATTGGATTTCCCTTTCTTCCTTCCTTCCAGTTGGAACTATTGATGTTGGCAAAACTCGGCTGATGTTCTGGGACCTCGGCGGGCAGGAGGAGCTGCAGGCACTTTGGGACAAGGTTAGAGATGTGGGTTTGTTTTATTTGATTTGTACAACCTGCCCAGAGAAGCTGTGGCTGCCCCATCCTTGGAAGTGTTCAAAGCCAGGGTGATCAGCCTGATCAAGTGGGAAGTGTCCCTGCTCCTGGCAGGGGGTTGGGATGAGATGTTTGGCCCTTTCCAACACAAACTATCCTGTGATTCCATGATTTCTTTTAGAAGTCTTTTGTCTCTTTTAGAACTGAACCACTTACAATCATTTGGTAATCACACAGGCTTATTGATAACCCAAATGTTTAACATTAACACTTTTTCAGAGATTCCACTATTTCTGTGCTTAGTATTTGCATTATTGGTTACAGACAGCAATTACCAACCCAGATCTGGCGTTGTGCCATAGAGATAAGCTTTGGGGAGCACAGGTGAGCTTTTCCAGCTGGTGTGTTGATCAGGCCTGCCAACAGAACAGGCAGCGCAGGCTGTGTGCCTCCATTCTGTCCAGATACACTGTGGATACAGCTGCCTCTAACTGGTTGATCTCCCCCACATATACCAAAACTGTACCAAGTTAAAATAAAATCAGGAAGAGGAACAAGCAATCCTCATGGATTGGCACCAATATCTGTGTTCTCCTTCCAGTACTATGCTGAATCTCATGGAGTGATCTATGTTATTGACTCCACTGATGAGGAGAGGCTCTCTGAGTCCAAAAGAGCTTTTGGTGAGTACAGTGTGAACAAAATAGGCCTGAAAAATGAAACTGTAATGCAAGAAGGAGCCTTCATCCCTCTCTCTGTCCAGAGAATCTGTGCCAGGCATTTCTACAACTTCCAGAACTGGCTAAACCTGGTTTTGTTTCTGTCCTTTGTAGAGAAGATGATCACCAGTGAAGCTCTGGAAGGGGTTCCCATTCTGGTGCTGGCCAACAAGCAGGATGTAGAGGTAAAATATGGAGCATTTACATAAATGAGCAAATAAACCTTGAAGAGGTGAACTCTGCATTCATGTTACATTTGTTACACAGTCCTGAGCTGATCCTGTGGTACTTTCCCACCACTGGAAATAATTGCTTTGAATTTAGTTGTATTTTTTCCTTTCTCCTCCAGCCCTTTTCCCATGCCATGAATGAGTTTCCTACAGGCATAAAGAGTTTAGAACTCTTTATGTAGACAGAACAAACTGCATAGCTATGGTGGGTTTTTCTTGTGCCGTGACTGGCCATATTGATGCTGTTTTTTCCTGTTTATTCAGAAAAACAATGTTTAGTGTGCTTTGTTTATGTTGCTCTCTTAAAACCCAGGAATAGCACAACAGATGTATGTGAAGCAATTCATTCTTTCCCCATAACTGGATAAGATCTGTTCAATACAACACTTGTTTGTTGTAGAGCATTCCATCAGTGACAGCAGTGAATGGCAAGGAATGCTCTTTTTTGATAATGTAATTTGAATTCTTTCCATCGTATTCTTGGTTTGGGTTTGACAGTTCGTGGGTGGTGCAGTGTTTAGGTGACACATCCCAGGCCACCCTTATCTGCCCCAGCATGAAAAAAAGAGAAGAGAGTGCCCAAGGTGGTCGTGGTGTTTTTCATGTTTTCCTTCTGGAAATTGTACCTGGAATTCCAGGACTGCAGCTCCAATGACTCGTCTCTAGATGGAGCCAGAGGCTTCCAGTAGGATTTGGAGCTCCAGCCCTGGTAGCTGGGATCAGTCTCTGTTCCAAAGGATGCAAATACTCCTCAGGTTCTTCCTCTGAACTTTACACTTGTCCGAGCGATTCCACTTGTGGAAACACGTGAGGCTTCTATAGAAATCACCTGGCTCTGAAGGAGGATTTGGTTGCACTCCATGAGTATGACACAGATTGGTTTTTGGATGATCAAATTCATGTAGAATATCTAGATTACCTAATCTTAGAAATAAGAGACATGTAATTCCATGTAAAAGCATGAGATCGAGACTGAGCTCCTGATTTATGGTCTTGACTTTGCTGTGGTCTCTGGAATGTGGGGAAATGTGGGTTTCATTCTGTGGAAACCAGAATACTGACTATCATATTTCTGTGAAACCCCACACCTTTTCTGCAGGGAGCAGCCTGCACTCTTGCCTTGACCTGTTGAGGATAAGCTCCAAGCAGTGACCTGGAAAGTTGTTCCAGTTTCTCTTTTGGTTGCATATACGTATTTTATTACAGGCTGCAGGCACTAGCTCTTCTGACACTCTAGCCAGACTAAAGACAAATAATTGCACAAGAGAGCTTCTTTAGATTACTAGACAAAGGTATTTGGAACAGGCTTTCAGAAGAAAATCGGACTTCTTGCCCGCTCTGGAGGGCCCAAGACCAGCCCACAGACCTGGTGCCTTCATGCAGTTTTAGAGCTACAAGGGATTAGCAAAACTAAACCCGCTGGAGGTTTGCCTGTTTGTAAGAATTACCTACATTGGGTATTTAGAGGTCCACTTCTGCAGAATGATCTTGGATATGGACCCAGCAAAGAGACATCAATGCTGTTAACAGATCACTAAGGGGGTTATAGCATATTTTCCATTAATTACTGATGTTCACTTAAACAAGGTTGAGGAAACTCAGTAGTCTGTTTCTCTTCCCCATATTTAGCAGAATGGAAGACCTCTGGAATAAAACTGATAATTAGCAGAGATTTTTCTGCTCTGGATCTCCAGACATAAAACTGTAGTAGGAGATTCACACCAGCATCCCTCTGTCCTGAGCCATGACAAGGGAGGATAAGTGGTATCTTAACCTTGCTGGTATTTGGAGATGTAGGGTAATTCTTGATGTCTGTAGAGTCCAGCAGAAGGCTTGTGATCAAATACATCAGAAATAGTACACCTGACAATGTTTGTTTTTTAAGTTTACATTCTGTTATTAAGATAACAAAAGTGCTGATGCAACCTGAAATTGCATAAAGTGTAAGAATTCTGCTGTGAACCCCAGGGTACATTGTGTCCTCTCAGCACTGCCAAGCAGAGTGGTATTTGGTCACTCCAGGGGATAAAATATGGTAATTGACTGCAAAACACCAATTCTAATTATCACAATACTAAATGTGATATCTTATGGTATCAGAAGAATGCTCTGTATTCAGCAGGGACCTCAAAATGAAATTACTTTATAAATAATTTAAAAACTGAGTCAAATGTGTGTTGGAGGAAGGAATTTGTTTGGGATTTTAAAGGGACTATTGTTTTGTAGTAGAAATAAAATATCTAAAATCTACTAATTCCTGTGAACTCCCTTTCAACTCAGAATGCTACTTTTGAAAATATGGCTTATTGCAGAAAAAACAGCAAAATAAGGATTGATATTTGTTGTTTTGATGTGAATGCAGCTGTTGACAGGCTTACACAAGGTATATATTTCTAAGCTTTACAATGAACTGTAACAATTTGAGGATAGAATGGCTCATTATGCAACACTGTTGAAAATACTGAAAAAAACATAACCTGTCAAAAACAGCATTTGAAATTTAACAATCTGAAAATTAAATCTGGGTGCTCTAAAATGACCCATGTCTGGGAGGAAGTGTTGCCATCCTCATCTAAAGATAAATTTTTGGAAATTTAATTTAAAATCTCCAGAATGTTGAAGAGCCTCCTTGTGCCTTTGGAAAACATGAGGAGTCATGGTGAGTAGCAGAATACTCATTTCCGCACAGTTGCTAGAAAACAGACCTTCTGCATGAAAGCCATTCTGGTTTCCATCTGAAGACCTACCAGAGCTTCCCTGTAAAAATTAGTTTTAATTTAAATAAAATGGTTTAAATTGAGGCTATACTATTCCATCTTTGAATTTAAAGCAGCTTAAATTCCAATTTAAAACAAACTCGTAAAAAGGGTAGCCCTACAGCATAGGTCAGGTGAGTAAGACTTCCTGTGATATAATTTTATTTAGGCAATCCACCTTGCTGTTGTTTCTCTTTTAGTTCCATTCTGATGGTTGATTACTCTTGAAATGCCTGGAGAGCCTCTACTTGAGGTTTTATCCATGCTTCTGGTTTTGTCCTGAGAGGAGACCAGGCAGCAGCATTGTCTTTGCTCAAGTGGATTTGGGAAATGGGCAAAGGCTCTACAATGCAAGCTTTTTTTGGCTAAAACTTGCCTTGCTGTTTGGTAGACTTTTAGGTGTGCCATTGCTGATTCTTACTTTGGGTAATGCTATTCTGAACCCTTCATGGTAGGAATTTGGTTCAGTCCTGGCTAGACTATACCTGGAAGAGCCTTCATCAAAAGCCTTTATCAAAAATAACACACTGTTTTACAGTGTGTTATTTTGGGGAAGCTGGTTGGAAGTCTGGTTCATCATGTGTTGTGTGTGAGGTTCCTGTGAACTGGGGGATATAACATCATTCCTGAAAGGTCACTGTGAATTGTGTTATTTAATGGACCACTGTTGATGTGATCACAGATCCACCTTCCCTTCTTTGTCTTTGGGTTATATGTTTGCAGCTGAGAAACAAAATACATATGTAAACAAATATTTTGTAATGTGGTTGGGGAGAAGGGGAACTTGGAAATCACAGCTGACATTTTCTGCTGAGCATGAGAAGCTCAGATGCCCCTTGCTGAGGAGGTGGATGGTCTGTCTCATGCCCTGGTGTCACATGAGATTCCAGTTCATGGCTTTTTCCCTGGAACACTAGAACAAGGCTTTAATAGTTTGGTGTTACCCCTCTGCTGCTCTACTTCATCCCAAGGGGAAAATGATGTTCCTCAGAATAGCATTGGTGATGCAGTGGCTCATGCTGTGACAATGTGAATGGTGCAAAGTCTCCTCAGAAGCAAAACTCTTTCTGATGGAGATTTCCATGGAAAGCCATGGCTGGGCAGTTCTGTGGAAGGTGGGGCAGGCCACAGCTCTACCAGAAGATGGGAAAGGGAAGTTATAACAATGGTTTATATTGGGAGATAAAAATGGCTGTAATTGTCAGCTGCACTGGGAAAAGTGGACTCTTAAAGGCTTCAAGGATGGGCAAGGTGAAGGATGTGGGTTCTCTGTGCTGCTGGGTATGTGCAGGTGTCCTGGTCTGCTGGTGGTGTTGGGAAGTTCATTTCCTGATTGCTTTGCTACCTATGCAAGTAGAAGTTGAGGAATCAAGGACAGCATGACTGTGCTCTCTGTTGTTACTTTGCATCTTAAACACTTTATCTGATTTATTTAAAAATATTTTTAAATGTATCATCATTCAGAAAAGGAGAAGGAAAGGGCCAACTCAAGAAGAAGAAAGGATATACTCAAAAGTATATAATTATACAATGCCATTAAACGCTGAGAACCTTTAAGTATATTTCAAGAAACGTTTGCTCAATTTCAGCTGTCTTGAGATTTAACTTTTCTGCTGCCAAGTAGCACTGACTGAAAAAACCAAAGATGTGAAAAATGGCTCAAATTACTGACATGCAGCTCTTTGTCCTTCCCAGTTGTAGGGTAATTAACTTGTCCAGAGCTTTGGGTTAAACCAGGAAGCATTTGGACCTGCCTTTTTTACTGGGCAGTAAAAAAGCATACCAGGCTAAGGGAGCAGCTTTTACAAACCAGTAGAGAATGGTTGGTTGGCTGTAATCTCTTGCCCATCTTCGAGATCTACTGGTTTGAATTCCAGCTCCCAGGGCCAGTCTGACTCCCTCTAAAGTTAGTAATCGTTGTTGTTGTTTTTTTTAAATTAACTGTTTATCTTGTGGCTGACAGCTCATCTGTATGAATTGCACATTTTTCACATGTCATAAGTTCTGACCTGAATTGTTGAGACTTTTATGGAATGATGTCAGTAACGGTTTTTCAATCCAGGTAATCAATCCAGGTCATTGATTGAAAGGGCAAGTTTTAGATGCAGCTGAGATCATAAGAAAGTACAGTCATCAATAGTTGCACTGTTAATGGAGTCAAGGGCACTGGGTGAATTGGGTGTTGTTAAACTCCTTGCAAGCCATTTCTTAAGATCCCTTCCTATGTATAAGCAATGAAATCTACTTCTGTTATCCACAAGAATTTCCTTTGTTTAATTTCTCCAAAATCAGTGTTTTGCAAGTGGATGGCTGGTAACATTAATTTTCATATTTCCATTCTCTCATAGTTTAGGCCCACTTGGCCAATCCTCAGGACTCACAAAGGTCCAGTTTGGCACTTGTGTAAACATTTGTCCAAAACACATATGTGGGCGAGACAGAAGGTTCAAAACACGTATTTAAGACTTGTTGAAGGTCCAGGATGTCTTTGCAGAGAGGAGGAAAGGTGGGCTTATGGCCAGTTGAAGTGCTTAAACGGCTTGTCCAAGGCTTCTGAGGAAAAAATGAGCACTGAGTGCTCAGGGAGGTGCAAGTCCAGACTTCAGTTGGGCAGGTTTGCTTTTGTTGTAGCTTTTTGTTGTGACACTGTGATTTATATGAGGAAAATAATCTGGTGGTTTACTGTGGGGGTTATGATTTGTGGTGTTGTTCCCAGCAGCCTCCTGGCAGCCTCAGAGGCATTCAGGACCTGCTGGAGGTCAAGGGCACAGTGACATCAGGCATCAGAAAACGTGCTGCATTCAGTGCTGCCAGTGTTTTCTCTGAATGCAAACAGACATGTGCTGGTGGGGCATGGCTGTACTGCCAAGGAATTTGCTGAGAACTGAGGGAAAATCACAACTTATTTTGTGAGAGTGCCCAGGATACTGGCAAAGAGTCATCTGGGCTTGTGGCAGGGACAGTGTTTCGAAAGGCTTCGTAAATACTAAAGCTCTTGTGTCCTGGTAAATATAAGCTGTTGAGCAGCTTGGAAGAGGTGTCCTTAGAGGGTGCAGGTTGTGCTCATTTTCAGGACTATTTGCTTAGAACTGTACAGATTAAGAAACAGGGAGCTGAGGCAGTGTGTGTTTACTGTCAGTAAACAACATTTCTCTTTGGTGAAAAAAGAACATGTTCTTTTCTTTGGAATGCAAAGAGGTGAATTTGCTCTATTGGTGGGTGAGTGAGTTTAACCTCACAGCATTGCCATCCTGACTGAAGGAGGACTGCAGTCATGGTGTGATTCATTGTGGAAGAAGGTCACCATGTCTTGTAGCACAAACAAGCTCTACTTTGGTTCCCTTTGCAGACTTGTCTGTCAATACCTGATATCAAGACAGCATTTAGTGACTGCATTAACAAAATTGGGAAGAGAGACTGCCTGACACAAGCCTGCTCAGCCCTTACTGGGTGAGTATGAGAAGGGGTAGACTGAGAATTGGTTGTCTGAGCAGCTGTGGGGTGCCACACACAAAGCAGCATTACAGAAGTTATTAAGCCTTGAAAGGGAGCTGTGCTTCCTTCCAGCACTCATAGACACTTGTTTGAGAACCTTGGTCTTGCACCAGCTCGGTAACTTCATCTCTAAATCCTGCCTGTAAAACACAGTGGAAATATACCACTGGCTGAGAGCAGTGGGACTTGGAGACATATTTGTTGTCCTGTATGTGTCATCCCTCGTCCTTACACAATAATCCTTGCAGATGTTGGTTTGCTGCAGCTCTGGCTTTTCGGTTAGAAGTCAGTTGAAAACTGTTGATGCCAGAGAAATGCGTGCTGCTTCACTTTTGCTGCCGCAATTATGTTTCTGCTTCCATATGCTTTGGCACAAAGATGAGCTTTGTGATGGGGATGATATCACTGTCTCCAGGAGTCTTCTTACATGGGGATGCCTGTGGTTTAAAATTTGATGACTAAAACAGGCCCTAATTTGGGCTTACACAGCTCTGAGCCATGACCTTGACCAACCCACTGGATTCTTGATATCTCAGCATCATTATTGTGTATCAAGACTTGCAGTACTTTGTACTTTCTGTTCTTTAAGTGGAAAGTCGAAAGTTTTGCTCCAGGTGGTGAGAGCACTCCTGGCTGAATTACTGTCTGGGCTGAATCTAGAGCTTTGAATTTTTTTCTTTGTTATCATACAAGCTACTGCAAAGGTTAACAAAAACTTCTTGAACTCTGAAAAAAATCTGTTGTCTGCATTGCTGCAAATCACATGGCATTAAGCAGGCGAATGACTACAAGAACAATGTTCAAGCACTGGAAAAGAAGTATTAGATAATAACCTTAGGAAAAACAACCTTTTCAGATGTGTTTTTTTGGTACAAACATTTCTAGTTTTGATTTGTGTGGAATTTGCTTTCAAAATTCCAGTTTGAGCTTGCACTAAAAGAATAAATATCTCATGGAAGTCATGGCTGGGGAGCTGTGCAGACCAGCATGGTGGTGACTTGCTTGGCAGCCCCAGCACAGATGATTACAGAAAGCTGGAACCAGGGTTGCAAGTGTGAGGTTTGTGGCAAAATAACTTCAAACCATCTGTCAGGTGGGTTTGTTGCTTGTTCATACCAAGATTTCCACAGAGTTGGTGACTAAGTTGGGTGTAGTCTTGCACAGACACCAGAAAAATAAAGACTGGAGGTATATATTGCTAAGCTAAAAGAAATCAGATCCCTATTGTTTGCCTGCATGACAAATAATACAGAAATACCAACAAATAACTGTGGGATGAGTAGAGCCCTTCCCTTCCTCATGTAAGGGCTCATTTAGGGCCTGTATGATCCATGCTTCTCTTTTTGGTTGCTTCTTGTTGTTTGTTAAATTTAAAACCTTGTCTGCTTGTCTTATTTCCTTAGCAAAGGGGTGAATGAAGGGATTGAATGGATGGTGAAGTGTGTGGTGAGGAACATCCACCGCCCCCCAAGGAAGAAGGACATCACGTAGGAGCTCCGAGCCAGCCAAGCAATGGACAGTCTCTTTCCACACACTTTTGTGTTCCCTTTAAAGAAGGTGATCCACTGGATTCCTATTACACCTGATTCTTTCCTAAGTTTGGAGACAAATATTCTCTTTCTGTGTCTAAAAAAAACTTGAGCCAAGGATTCCAACTGGGTGGGGGGTGGGAATCTCTTACATTAAGTATTCTCATTGGCCTCAGAACATCCTATGTAGCAACCTACACATTGTTGCTGATGCAAAGGACTCAGTTTTCTACTGTCTTACTTTGTGATTCCTGATTTGATAGTCTAACAGGCTGGAGGCCAGAGACATGAAGGAATTCCTGAAGGAAATGTTTAGGTGAATGTGGAAGGGGAGGAACAGCCTGGGGAATGGTTGTTCCTCCATCTGCAAAGGTCCTTGCTGCTCCAGCCCCGTGTTCCTGCAGGGTGTTACTGGCCCTGTTATGCTGCTGTTTGTGTAGTGGGGAGAGACAGCATTGATTAGAACTTGATTTTCACTGAGGGTGTTGATTCACAACTTTGACCTGTGGTAAAAGCAGATGTGGGAACCAGCAACTGCACGGTGGTCATTGGGTCATGGATTTGTTAAGGCTGGAAAAGATGTCATCAAATCCAGCTGTGGTGGTTGAAATGGATATTCCTACCAGGACACGGATTCCAGAAGCACTGCCTTGCTCTGACTGCCAGTCTCTTTGTGCATTCTCTTTAATCCTAAGAGTAACTGGGATCTTCTGTAACTGGAGTGAATCAAGGCCCTCTCTGTGATCTTTCCAAGCTGAAACCAACCTCTAGGCAGGGAGAAATCGGTATGCAATAAAGCTTCCTACTTATTTGAACTTCTTTGGCTGAAACAATGGTATTTGGGAATAGTAGTATTTAGCCCTTAGGGTTTTTTTGAAATGTGGGAAAAAACAGAAAGGCAGCACTCAAAAGACAAACCAGTGCTCTGTGCTTACATCACCTACTAAGACAGATCTGCTGATATATCACTATCGTTTCCCTGAATACAAGTATTTATGTGAATTTCATGGTGGTTTGGCAATGGGTATCACTCCTTTGCTGTTTTATTTACTCCTGGCACTGGTGAATGTTCTGTGCTGTTTGCTGACATAATGAAGGGGCCATTTTTCAAGCTGTACTTGAGCCAGTCCATAGTATTTGTTTAAAGTCTCTTAGTTGGCATCTGTCAAAGAACCTTCTGCTAAATTTTCTGCATGGAACTCATTGCAGATGTTTTTTGAGAGAGAAGATTATTCTCACAGCTGGGCTGTGTCATTAAGCTCATGAAGTCAGTGGAAATAATTGCAAACTGAAGAGCAGAATCTTTGCTTCTCAGTAAGAGAAGTAAGGCTCCTTCAGACCTGGTGACCCAGTCATATTTCTTGTGTGTTCTGTGAATGTGGAGGATCCCTTGGAAATCACTCACCCACTGTAGGAAGTGGCACTTTTGTTGGGTCCTGCATGTGATGCAGGGCTGAGGTTTTTCAAGAGTACTAAAGTTTTGGAGAACCAATGGCCTTTGATTATCAGGAGCATCTCTCTCACTGGGCACTGAGTGTTTTCAAGGTGACTTTGTGGCCCTGGCTGTTTTGGTTGGCAGAGTTGGTACTGACAGTTAAACTGAAGATGTAGAATACTAGCTAATGAACAAAAATACCTTGCTGAGAGTCAAAACACTTCAGTCAAGTAGGTTGAAATGTCTATTCTTTGGGACACAAGGGATTTTCCAAGATTTCCACATACTATTTTCAGATTTCTTCCTCTCTTTTTCCCCTGGGAAACCAGAAAGGACAAAACAGTTTGTAGACACAGACTGATTTGTGGTCCATATGAGCAGGGGGTCTTAAAGCCAATGTTTTGACCTCAAGATTCCAAATTCTCAAGCCTGGGAGAGTCTTTTTCCCAGAGAAATGCCCCAGCTGGGATAGGTATGTATGAGTGTGCTCTGGCCACAACAAATCAGAAATTTCTCTGAAACCACAGTGTAAAGTTCACTCTAATTCAAAGTGACCTTTCACAGCAGTATCACAGCAGATGGGACAATGTTTTATATTTTGATCAGAATTTTAATGATTTGTCACATTTTATACTTACAGGAAGCACAGACTTACTTGAAATGCTGTTTTTGTTTCAAGTCACCTCTCTACCAGACCTCAAACAAAGCAAGAATGTTTCTGAATTCAAAGCTCAAATTTAGTCAATTTTCCAGATTTTTGATGCATTTGCATTTGACCTGTTTTGCCCGTGCCTGTTCACAGCAATGAAATTGCCTCAAGAGCTGCTTTATCTTCTCAAGGGGGAACAAACTGATCATCTGCACTTTGCAATCCTGTTTCTTTTGGCATGCTGTCCATGAGATAAAGGTAAGAGTTCAATAACCTCAGCAGAGAATCCCATTTGCCTTATTTGAACATTGGCAGATGATCACATTCCTCTCATCCATCTGGAATTTCCTATGCAAGCATGGAATGGTTGGTAGCAGCAGGAGGCAAGAGCTAAAAAACCACTTCTAAAGCATTTAGAATCCCAGTGAATCTGTGAGTCCCAGTGCTGCCTCTCTGCTGGCAAGTCCATCTTCATTTGGAACTCTGGAAGGACGCAGAATAACTGAATTACAGCCCTTCTGGCTGGTCTGACCTACTCCTGTCCCGTCCTCACGCAGGACTTCAGTGACGTGTGGGCTGCCTTGCAGTGGTGCTGACGTCAGAGCTCATCCCACTTCCCACAACATTCTGTCCCAGGGAACCAGGGAAAATGCCAAGACAAATCAGACCCAGCTTCAGGGTAAGTCCAGCATCTTAGTCCAGTCTCTGGATGCTCACATCTGTCTCAGAAGGTGGAGCTTTTTAGGCTCTGTGCCCCCAGCCGTCCTTCCTGCTCTGCTAAACTGAAATCAAGCCATCATCAAGGAGTGGACTTAATATCCAGTGCTGTAGGATGGTTTTATTGCTAGCTGAGCTTTTTTTAGTCTCTTCTTCCTTGCCATCCTGCTTGTGTACTGCTCACACATCCAGCAAATCCAGCAGTTTGTTTAGGGAAAGGATCTGCTGTTACAGTACAGATCGCAATCTTGAATGAGTCTCTTCAGCAGTGATGTTTTAGCTTTGTAGGAGATTGTTGGGTTAGTCATTATTTCCAGAAGTTCTTGATTAACTGAATCTGACCTACTACTACAGGTTTGGAAATGTAAGGCTCAGCTAGAAACTTGCCTAAAGTACTTTTGGAGGGTTCTGAATTGATCTAGACATTTCCCTGGATTTTTAACGATGTCCTGGGATTTCTCTCCTGGCAAATGGTGTCAAGGAGAGAACTTCTAGAGAAAGACAGAGTGGTACTGTCACTGCACTTGACAAATACCCCTTTAAATAAAGCAGTCTGTTTAATGTGGATGGTAATTCCTGGCAGCCACAGCCAGCAGTGTCCACACGTGAAGGACAGTGGATTCTGCCTCCATGTCCAGCTCTGCTGCTGCTCCTCAACTTCTACCCAAAGCAGCACCATAGGTTCAGTTTGCCTTCAGCTTTGGGGCTATTTTCAGATGCCTGAGTATTTGTCTATAGGTTTCCCAACACCAATTAGAGCAATTAATGAGGACAGGCTGAATTTCCCCTGCCACGGAAACAGGTTCTAGGCCAGGTGACCTCTCAAAATTCCCTCCTGGCACAGTTTTCTACTCAAATTTGCCTCAGATTTCTCTCCTGAGAGATAAGGGGCAGGGGTGAGGTGCCAGGAGCCTTTCCCCTCTGCTGAGCTCTTACAGTGGATGCCAGAAAAACTGGAGCAGGTGCTTTTATACTGGAATTTTATACCACTTGGAAGTCCCATGTGAAACATTCCTGGAGGATAACACCAGTTATTGTTTATTTGACCTTGGGCATTTCCTGCAACTTTACCCTTGGGTTTTGTTCTTTGTGCTTCTGCAATTCCTTAAGGGAGTTGTTTCTCTGCTAAAATGAGCTTCCATGGCAACTCCTGGGGGGCTTTCCATCCATTTCTTTACACACACTCAAGCTTTTTTAATTCCCAGACTGTCTTCATGAGGCTCTAGCCCCAATTCTCAGCAGTGTCTGCTCTTGAATAACTTCATCTGCACAACTTACATCCGAACACAAGCCTTCACCCATTACATCAGAAGGGAGCGATGCTTAAAATTCCTGGTAAAGCAACAAACTTGTACTAAGAAGAATCAGACCTCATGGAAAATGTCACAGGTCTGGCACAGAAAACATGGACAGCACAGTATGCAATAGCACCAGGGGAAAAAATTACCTAAAGGATTTTCATAAATGAGATGCTCATCAACTGGAAGCAAGGAGAGAAGGAACAGATGCAGTTAACTACACAGTGCTGGAATTCTGCCTGACATTATTTTTAAACACAAAATCAGGAGGCAGGAATCTCCTCATTCCTTCCTGGTTGCACTTTCTCCTTAAAGCTGCTGATGCCAAATGAGTTCAAAATTTCCATGTTCTTAGGGGTGTCCTCTTGAATACCACATTCCTCACATCTGTGCGATCCCACCTTTCCCATGTGTTACCCAAGGTAGCTGTGAAGGTGAGGCAGTGAATACACTTATTTAGGAACACACAGGATCCTCTCCTTCAAACAAAACCCTTGCTGGACCAATAGGTAGTGTTCTCACTAACACTGCTAATTCATGAGTAGTAACTTCTTTTTGTGCTTGGCCCATCTTGTCTAGGCTATGCTTTTGCCAAGAAGGGTTGGACTAGATGATCACTAGGTCACTCTCAACCTGAAATCTGGGATTCTATGATTTTCCATCATTTGAAGAGTATATCCTTCAGCTGAATGCATTTCATAATAAATATTTGGAGGAACTAACCCAAGCCTCTGACCCCCTGTAGCCTTAAGCCATCTGTATTCAGCACATACCAGAAGCACTTCTCTGAGGGAAAACTATGAAAAATTACACTGTAAAATTAAGTGTATTCTTAAGTGCTTTCCTGAAACAGAAACCTCTGGAGTTGTTTCTGTTACATTGCAGTTCTGTTCATAGCCAGGAATTCCTCTGCCAGTTCTCAGAAGTCAGAGAACCTGATAGCGTTTCATTGGAGATTTTAATTAGAATTTGTTTCTTTTTTGAGTCAGATTCTCACAAAGAATAAAAACACTCAATAAGGCAGTCATAAGGAGGAGTAAGGAATTTCTGTCCCAGAAGCTGGTGTTAGGCACATTACATCCTCACTGCCTGTAACAGTAACAGGCAAAGGAATATATGGGCAATTTCTGAGAATCATTAAATTGAGTTGGGCATGACCAACAAGGATCATCGAGTTCAACTCCATGCTGAGCTTTTGTTTGATTTTGTGACCAAGGGCTTTCAGATGGGCTCTTCCACCAGGGGAACAAGAGGACCTGGGGGATACTGAAGTGTTTCCTGCTCTGTTGAAAGATTTTGCTCCTCTGACACAAACAAGGCTTATTTTTAATTGAGATTTTGGCAGTTACACATGAAACCTCCAGTACTGACCACCAGCAGGGCTTTGCCCTGGCGGGACTACAGTGGGGACAAAGACAGCTGTGGCCTCCTGGGAAAGGATAACTGAACCCACACCAACCAATCCCACGTGGCAAGAATTAGGCTTTCCCAGGGCTGTACCCACATCCTCAGTGTGGTGGAAGTTTTGACAGCTCATTTCCATGCCATGAGAAGAGGCAGGATCATGGGATAGCCCACACCACAAGCTGTGAAAGAGCAATAAATGCCAAAGGGCAGGGGATCTCTGCAGACAAGAGGTGCTGAATCACAGGCAAGATTGTTCCTCCATGACATGACATGACATGTGTCACATTTATGTGACCCAACACAAAAAAACTGGGTGAAAGGAGAACTTGGCATTGATACTCAGAGCTGATTTTTCCTTTCAGGTTCAGAGTCATGGAGTGGGAAATGTACACTCCTATTCTTATCTCCCAAGTTTCCCAGCTAAAGAGATCTAATCTTAGCTTCTGGGAAGATCAAAAGAAGTCCAATAAATCACCTGCTAAGCTGCAGTATCAGAGAAGGAAGTAGAGAGAGACAGGAATAGAAACCAGCAGCAGGGAATCTGTGTGATCTGACAAAAGCTGAGCAAGCACATTGGATCAAGTCCCTGAAGCCAATCTGGATTCTTTATCTGGGACCTTACACTTCTCACTCAAAACCACCCTGAAATCTACATGCCTGAGGCTCAGCAGTACACATCCTAGCTGAGCTTGTGTCCTCAGAGCGATGGTGGGGAACTTGTCATTCCTTGTGTTTCCATAGGAAAATTAATCAAGTCTCCCATGTTACAGCAAAGTCATCACACTGCTGGAGCTCCTCCATGTTCAGACCAAGCACAGGATCCTGGTGCACTGGATGGCCCAGGATGATGCTTGGGTGAGCAGTGACAAAGGACACCACAACAGAGACCTCAATTCTCCCCACACCCACGTGGCTCTGTGAGATCCGGGATCCCCTGTGCTGCTTAGTCACTTACACAGAGCATGTTTTCTGCTGTCTTTCCCTAAACATTGTGTAATTACCATTTTTCAAGGGTAAGCAAAGAGTTGCTTAGGGAAGACTCCTGTTGACTCAGACAATAACACACCAAGGGCTCATGGTTCTAAAGAAAGGAGAGTGTTGTGTATGAATATTAGAGTTGTGGCCGTGGCTTTGTTACCGAGAAAACTCTTATAAGTTAAAGGGCACCAGAAGGTTTACTAATGCATTCTAATTTTATTCAGCTAAGAGAAGGCAGTGCCCAGACCTGATCATTAGAGCCCAAGTACCTTGGAAGCAAAGTCAGGGGAGCCAAACAATGTCGGACAAATAGAATCACAGAACATCTTGAGTTGGAAGGGACCCACAGAGATCATCAAGTCCAACTCCCGGCCCCACACAGGACATAACAAAATCCCACCATGTGCCTGATAGCATTGGCCAAATGGTCTTTGAGCTCTGGTTCAGGCTTTGGCTGTGATCACTGCCCTGGGAGCCTGTTCTAATGCCCAGTCACTCTCTGGGAAAAAGATCTTTTCCTAACATCCAACCTAAACCTCCCTGGACACAGCTCCAGCCATTCCCTCAGGTCTCATCACTGGTCACTAGAGAGCAAAGGCTGGTGCTGGCCCTGTAAGTGACCCTTTAAACCTCTCAAGGCAAAACCAAGCTGTCCTGTGAAGGACAAGTGGTGTCCCAACACTTGCTTGGAAGCAAACTCTAGGAAGAAGTGAAAACTACAGCACTGTGCTATGTAAATACCACAAGAAACCAAATCCAAGTTTTTGTTTAAAAAGACCATTTTACGTTAGTATTTTTTTAGCTATCTTTTAAATTATTGACTCAGCACTACAGTATTCTCTGAACAAGTCTGTTCAGCACTAAATATTCTTGAATAATTGAATTTCCTCTGGGAGATGGTGATTAAAGGGATTGTTATCTGTTCTCAGCTTATTCAGCAGCAGGCACCAATCTTTCACTTTTTTGGAAGCTGATTATTCCAAAGACATCCTAACACCTTTGGAATGTGAAACCTGGAAAGATCTTCCAATTTCATGGAATCACGGAACAGTTTAAGCTGGAAGGGACTGTTAAGACTATCTAGTTCCAACTCTGCCATTTTTCAAGGGGAACAAAAAGGCCCTTTGGGGACCAACACAGGCAGCTGGACAGTGAGGTGAGGGCAGGGAGTGACCCCAGCCCCTCCTGCACCTCAAAGCCAGACACAGCTCTAAACTGGCGACCCTCTAGCAACACTTGTAGGGTCATCAGGCCACCAAAATGTGTTTGAACATCTTTAATAGGACTATATTGACAAACCAAACTGTTACCTTTTACCAATTTTTTCATGGAGGTCTTCATAGTTTCATTGGAAGGATTTATCAGTCAGATTCTGGTTTTTGTCAATGCGAGACAAAAATTCTCTTTCCATTAAAAAACACATGGTTTGTGCTCAGGAGGCAGAGGTTCACCCAGCTCCAGGTGCGGATCCATGGTATGAGCCCCACTCAGCCCAAGAGCACTTGATCCATCTCCTCACCTGGCCAAAGTGACACCAACTCGTTATGGAGGTCCCTGGTCCTCACCCCTCTGTTCCCCTGTGTCCCCCTGGCCCCATCTGGGACAGGTCATCTGCTGTGCCTTCTCTTGCTAGCTTTTGGAGACTTCCCACTCTTAGGAAGCTCCTTGAACACAAAAAGGAACAAAAATCATAAGTTGAGGAGTGGTAGAAATGAGGGCAGGGAATCAGGTGAGACCCTGTGGGAAAAGAAGACCTCCCAACATCCACATTCTCTGGCCCACAGGCTGGGCTGCCCTGCATGTCTCACCTCTCTCTGCTTCTTCTCTAGGGCAGGATTGGCTTCCCCATGCTCACCTCTGCTTCTCCAACAGGGCTGGCACCTGAAGCTCCTGTAGCTTCCCTTTTGTAATCCTGTGTGATGTGTCACACAGGAAAGGAAAGAAAGATGGGAAAATGCTACCATCAGGAGGAAAATAGAAGTGTGTTGCAAAATAAGATAAAATTGGCACCTCTGGAATAGTAGTGATGGGTGAATGCGTAAAAGCATTCCCTGAGTCCTCTCCTACAGAGCCTGGAGGGCTCAGCCCGCTGGCAGCTGCTGAGCAACATGGGAGGGTGGCAAAATCTGCAGGCAGGAGAGTGGGTTTACCTGTCTTGTGTATGACAAGGTGGCAGCCTCAGGACCAAGAGGGCTGCAGGCTGTTTCGACAAGATGAATTATATGTTCGCACTGGTTTCATCCCCTCTGCATCTTTTCACACACCTCAAAAATTCCCCCCTTGGTTTCCTCTGTCAATCCTGGCTCTCCACCCTTGGAGGTCAAAGTGTGAGCCATTTACATGTGACCTCACTAGAAAAACTCCCTCTGGCTCCTTCCACTCAAATTAGTCATTCCCTTAGCCCATTACAAACTTTGCAGCTGGGCCAGCACCTGCAGCTGATGAAGAGGGATGAAGAGGGACATGTCCCAACTGCTCCTGCCATGAGCAGGTTGGGAGCACGTCAGCTCCTGCTGCCACTGCTCTGGGGTTTGAGGCATCACCACCAGCCTGAGTCATTGCCACACCTGGCTGTGATAACAGGTGGCCCAGGAGCCCATAGCACCAACCTAACTCAGCTCAGCACTTTAAGCCAACCAGTGGTTTTGTGGGATTTTATCTGGGTTTAAGCATTTAACAGCAGGGGAAGCCTGACGTGGAGAACAGCGTGGGCATGGCTTTTTATGTAGTGCTTGTAGCATTTGGAAAATTATCTTTTGTGTGCTAAATGTCTGAGTCATCCTGGGATAGCACTGCATCCACTTTTAAATGTTACCATGTGCTCTTGTCTGCCACAACTTACAAGGAAAAAGACTTTTAAACCATCAGGGAAAAAAACATCATGCTGCCGACTCTTCCTCTTCTCTCTCCAGGGTTTGGAAACTTCAGGGGAAACCAAAAGGGGGTTTTATCCTCTTAATGTCAATTAACTGAAAAGGTGAAATACCTTGTGATCAAGCCACAGGTAGTTTGAGAATGTCATTGGCTTGCTGTGGTCTGGGTGCCAGGCAGTGGAAGCAGAGGTGGGGAGTGCTGGGTCTGGCACCATGCAGTGCTAATCCCAGCTTTTCCAGCAAAGCCCATTTCCTGGAAGCCCAGCAGGACTCACGTGCTGGGGTGTTTGGCCACCCTTCTAAAGGTTAATATTTACCAGAAAGATCCTCCTCAGTCACCCTGCCTATGAGCCCACATGAGAAGAAAATTCCCTGTGCAGAAATTCCAGCTAACTTGGCAATGAGGGGACCAGGGTTGGGGCAAGACCTGAGGAGAGGCTCCAAATCCCCTGAACAGAACACGATAACAACATGTGGGTGCTCAGGAGATACCCTGGCAGAGTAAGTCAGGCTGATGGCACCAAGCTGGGGAGCTGCTGGTGGCACAGGGCATCATCCCCTGCCAGCCCCTCAGTGCTGCCGGGGCCAGTGGCAGTGGAAGCCTGGCAGTGAGTGCAGAGCTCTCTGACACAGGCTGGGCCATCCCAGTATTTAACCCCATGCTCCTGCTTCACCGAGCTGAGCTCTGTGGACCACACTGCAACCTGCCAAGGCACAAGGGTGCCAGGTATGGTGCCCTAAGGGGGGTTGGAATGGTGGACCCTCATTCAGTGCTGGCAGGGCCACAGGGATCAGCAATGCATCACTTCCTGACAGGATGGGGAGGAGCTGGTGGCTCTCCTCACCCTTCCACACCTGCACATGGGTAGTGACCCTCAGAGTCACAGCAGTGGGACCTAAACTCTGGAAACCTCTATGTGAGAGCAAGCCTGTAAAAGCAACTGCTGCATCTGCTCTGTCTGAAGGGACAAAGGATCTGTGCTGACTGGTGTCCAGGTGGGATGGAGCACTCAGGTTATTAAATAAAAAACCCCAAAATAATGAAAAGGATCCCAAATTTCCCTCCTCTGCATCAGCATTCAGCAGGAAAACTGTTTCCTGGGCTCTCCTACAGGCCAAGACAGCCCGGGGGGAGGTTGGGTGCTGGGAGAAGCAGGATCACTGCCCAGGCTGTGTTCATCAGCTGCTGGGCTCTGGCATTGCTCAGCGGGCACAGCGCTGAGTGCTATAAACGTTTAAAGTTAGACGTTTTAATTCTAAGTGCATAGATATGTATCTTGTAAGTTTCCATTCCTGTTTGTAACTTTGTACGTGTCTGTCACCAATTGTTTATGTATCCCATAAGAGTTATTTCCATCTGTAGCTTTGTACCAGTTGTTACTATAAGTTTTATATAGTTGTGATTGCAAGTTTGTATAAATTGTCATTACAAGTTTTAAATAGCAGGGGCGTAAGAAGTTACAGTTAAAGAGTTGTTAGAGTATTTGCCAGGCTATCACCAGAGAGAGAAGAAAGGAGGGATCCTTCTCCCCTCTCAGTAGGATCCGAATCAGGACATCACTCTGGGTCAATGATTGGTGGACCCAACCGACCAATCACTCAAAGGCGGGAAAAAACGATTGGTCCAGAGAAGCTCCCGCTAAGGACCAATAGAACCCCAGAAAACGAGCCAATCATCTCGAGGATCCAAAACCCACCAATCACGGGAAGAAGGGAGAAGATAAAAGGGACTGACCGCGTGAGGGAGTGCCTTTCTCTGAGGGGCACTGTTGCCTTAATGGGGATGTGCCCGTATGGTACCATACGTAAATTATTACACTGGCTTGTCCTAGGGGGTTCAGGATTAGCCCAACCCTTTTGCTGTTCCAATAGTCCTTTTGTTACAATAAACTATTGTAACAAATTTTTTTTTTTTTTTTAATTTTTTTTTTTTTTTTTAATTCGGTTTTTTTGCTTTGTTTTTAAAA
>VWZU01004608.1:41670-67199 GCA_013397095.1 Sterrhoptilus dennistouni
AATAACTGTGTAAATAGTTTTTTTTTTTTTTTTAATTTTTTTTTTTTTTTTAAATCCGGTCTTTTGGCCTAGTTTTTAACACTGAGCACAGCTGGACCACAACTGCTCTGCTTCTACTTCTGCCAGCGCCTAGTTGGACCTGGATCTTCACTGAGTGCCTGGCCATGAGACACCACCAGAGCAGCCACAGCTCACCCAGGAGCCCAGGGAACTGAGCTGACTCCTTGGGTCTCACTGCACAACTCCTGGAGGCCTCCAGCAGACACCCTGGGGTTTTTGTCCCTGGTGAGAAGGACAGGAAGCTCGAAGTACGGCATGGAGTGTCCCAAAGACCCTGAGCTCAGCCACCAGGCCCCACAGGGACTTCCACCTCAGCACTGAGGTCCTTTATCAGCAAAAAGAAATACACAGAAAAGACACTTTTTTCTCTGGAAAGATTACCCAACTAAACGGCTAAATCAGCATCTTGCCAGTAATATTCCTGTTTTCCCTCCCTCTCAACTCCCATGGCAAATACATATTTGAAGAAGCCAGGATGTAGGAGGCAGTTTCTGCACCACCAGCTTTCCATTCCTGTTCCCCTTCAGATTCTAAGTCCTTCATACTGAGTCAGGATAACTGCAATGCAGCAAGATGGGAATCCATCAAGGAGCTGCAGCCAATGCCAGAGGCTCCAGCTGCTCCAGACTTCAACCCATCAACACTGGGTGTCCTGCCTCACACTCTGCCTTGGAGCAAGGTGCTGTAGCTGTGCTTCAGTTCTCACAGTGCTCCAATGGAAACCCTCCTCATCTCCTGCCCCAGCTTCTCTTGGACCATGGCAGCAGCATTTGACTCCTGCCAAGGGACTTGGATTAAGTGAGGCTCAGGGACTGAGCTGCATCCCACTGGCATAAAGCAGCTTGGGAAGGCAGAGATCAGATATGGTAAAAACTGAACATTGGGGAGTTCTGGTCCCCTTGAAGCTCCTTGGCAGGATTTCAAGGCCAGGTTTGATGAAGCTTTGAGGAGATTGCCAGGACTGAGGGGATTCCCAGGATCAGCCCAGGCTCAATGCAGAGTGGTGAGTGATTCCCTCAGCTGCTTTTCAGCCATTTGCTTCTCTTCTTCCCTGGCTGAACTGACCCAGGACAACACCAGGGTTGCTGAGCTGCTTCATCCTCAGAGCCCAAAACTGGGGTGAGATGTTGCAAGTCTGGGATCTCAGTTCAAGCCTGGCATCCTCATTTCAAGCCTGTGGTGCCAGGCAGTTGTGAGCAGACATCCAGGGACTCTCCAGCTCTGGAGCAGTGAAGAGGCAAGCCCTGCCCCTCGGGATCATCCCCTGTCATCCAGACTGCCATGGATTAACTTGTCACTGCAGCAGGAAGAGCTTGGGTTGGGTCTGTGGGCAGCGAGGGGAGGGTAAAATTCCCTTCTTCCCTCTGCAGTTTCCTTGCCCAGGGGAAGTGCGGGGGCACTTTCACGTAGCACTTGCTTCAGAGAGCTATAAACAGCTCCAAGCTGGGGGGAAATATCCTCTTCTGAACCACAAACTATTCCTGGCATCTGCTCCACTAAAAAAGACCTATAAAAAGTCAGACTCATTCACAGCATAAAATGTAGCTCTGCATCATCATTGCTACAGGCTGGGAAATGCCTGAGAGCGTTACTCTTGTTGACTTCCCTAAGCAACATCTGTTTACAAAAAAACCTCCTGCAGTCAGCACAACTGCCCCAAGCCTAGCCTTTGGCTGACTGAGCACAGTCAGGTTTAGAGACAGAGCTGGGGCTCAGGGGAGACACAGTTGGGCTGACCCAAGAGACATGAGTGTCACCCTGGCCGTAAATCCCAGTGCAAACTGTCTGCATCCCCCTGCACACAGCCTCACCGTGGCTCAGGGGGGCAGGGGATGGCTGGGGGTGAGTGATCACAGAATCCCAGAATGGTTTGGGTTGGAAGGGATCTTCACGGTCATCTTGTTCCAAAGCCCTGTCATGGACAGGGATGCCAACGTGTGGAAAAACACATAGAAAACACAGACAAGGGTAAGCAGGGTCAGATATGATGGTCTGGGACTCCCAACACCACCTCCAAGTGAGACTAGGAAACGACTCTGGTGACAGAGAGTTGTACTATAAAATAACTTCTTTGGTTTCTTTCATTAGAAAACATCTTTCACACATGGTATAAAAACAGGTAGTTAAGAAATAAATTTCAAGCCAGCTGTACCAGTGAGTTTGGGGCATCCTCCCCCTTCCTGTGCCTCAGCAGCAAACTCACTTCTCAAACAAAAGCATGACAAAAAAATGCAAGCAAATCCTCTGTGGGAAATACTGTTAAATGACTAAACTCCCCAACAATCCCGAACTTACAGTTTAAAACTAAGCCAAACAGTTTTCTATAAAGGGGACCATGTTCTTCCCCAGAAATAATGACCCTGGATGCAGGTTTTTCTTCTGATATTGAAATTGAAAATATGGACCCTTGCTGAGGATTGGAAAATCAGTTTCCAACACCTGGCGAGTTCCCAGGAGCTGCCCCAGCCACTGGCAACAGGATGCTATTGCTCACACACTCTGTCCCATCCCAAGTGACACAGCTACCACGGCACACTGCCACTCCATCATTCATCTCTCATACTTTTCAAGTTATGTTTGGAAAGATGAATAAATTAATTAAGCCTCAGAAGATAAAAACCAAAAAAAAAGAGCACCCAAAAAGTCCATTTCATGTTCTCAGGGCAGCTGGAAGCGCTCACGGACCTTCTCCTCAATGGAGTGGAGCTTGACCATGCGCAGCGCGTCCAGCAGCTCCTTGGTGACTTCAGAGTTCTCCTCCTTCCTGTGAGTGAGGAAAGCCCGGAATTTCTCCTGGATGGCTGCCTTGGTCCATCGTGCCTGCTTCCTCGGCGTGCGCTCCAGGATCTGCTGAAGGCGCTTCAGCTTCTTCATGGGGATGTTCTGATACACCACAAAGTCTATCATGGCTTGTTCGCAGTCATCACCTTCTGCAGCTGATGGGGGAAAACAGCCTGGAGGTTAAAGGGGCACAGGGGAGCAGGGCACAGCTCTCTGTGGGACATCTGCCCAGGGAGGTGGTGAATGCCCCAGGCCTGGAAATGTTCAAGGCCAGGTTGGATGGGCCTTGGAACAACCTGGTCTAGTGGAAGGCTGAACTTCCTATCAGTGATGCACTCTACAGGGGGCAGTTGGAAAACAAAGTGTAAAAGTTCTGAAGAAAATCAATGTATTTATTTCATGCTCCTCCCCATCAGGGAATAGAGGAAAAGTCCAGACAAATCTGAAGTAATTGCAGTAAGTATTTACACATTCTTTTTCCTAAAAGTTTTTGTTTTCCCACGCAAATTTGTAAATTTGTAACAGGACCAGCCCTAAGCACAGCCCCAGACAGGGCACTGGAATGGGACAGATCCGGTCCCAGCTGGTGAAACTGCTGGAGTGCATCCAGCATCAGGAATGAAAACAGAAAGAATTTTTAAGGGCCAAGGCTAAAGGATTACTCAATCAGGGAGAGATTAGCCCAGTTTCATGCCATTGCAAACTTGAAACAGTTTCACTGATTATAGTGGAATGGGTTGAGCTCCACTGCTCAGACTCAGCCTCTCCAGCAGGCTCGGGCTGACAATGAGCAGGTCCCTTGTGCCTTCTGAGAGGAATCATAAACTGGAGCTAAAAAAAGACTTCAGTTCCCATTGCTGGGGCATCCTCTGTCTATAAATATCTGCGAAGGGCTGGTCTGGCTGCGGGGGCTGGTGCCTGACGCACGTGCTGCTGACACTGCTCTGACCTGGCTGTCCCCCACCCCGGGACTGCGTCCCACTGGTGACGGAGCTTTCCAGTCTCTGTGTCAAGATCACACGCCTGGCAGGGAGCTCATAGTGTGAGTCAGGCTTTGTAAGGAGAAATGTCTGTGCTGGTGATGCCAGGAGAGCATGGAGAGGCGAGAGCTGCTGGAGGGGAAGCCTCCGTGTTCCCTCACCACAGAGGAAAATCTTTTACAGTCATGGGATGTCCTGAGTTGGACACCTGATGGGTCAAAATCCACCCCACACTCAACTCCAATGAACCTTGGGCTCTGCTCCACTCAACCTGCATGAGACCAGGCTGTGGCTGCCATAAAAGCTTCCAGAAAACAGGTGAAGCCAGGAAAAGGGAGTGCAGGAGCCATGGCAGCAACCAAGCCGGATGCCTCAGATGCAAAAACACTGCCCCAGCACTCGAGCTGTCCCTGATCCAGCAGGATTTCACTGTCAGCTCTTTGTTGTCACTGTGCAATGACTGTTGCTTAAGCCCAGCACCCTGTCCTTGCTCTATGGGACTGACACTGGAAGGAGATGAATTACTATTTTATCCATAGTTATTATGGATAAAATTATGGATCACTCCATGCTTTTACAAGCCATTTCACCTCATTTTGCGTCTAAGGAGGAGAAAGTCACAAGGAAGTTTGCCCTTGCCCTGACAACATCAGTCCTGGCACTTTGTGCCCATGGCTCACCTGATCCCTGTGTGCTGTTGCCTTTCCCCAGCCTGCAGGACATGCAGAGGGTGTCGTGGTACTTGTTGCCCTGCACGTTGGTCACCTTCCCCTGCTGCTCACAGTCCTGGTGTGGCTGGCATGGACTGGTGCTGGAGTTGGAGGAGAAGAAGCCCTGGGGGCAGTCATGGCACTGGGTGTCCTCAAAGGGGGTACCTGTGCATGGGGAGACAAGGGGACTGTCAGGTGACAAGCTGGCACAGGGGCAGAGGCAGCAGCTGGGGATGATGCCAGACACCATTTGAACATGAGGATGATGTTTTGGAAATGATCACTGCCAGCATCTCCCCTGGGAATTGCACATCCTCACATAGGGCAAACAGCGGTGCTTCCCCCAGCCTTCTCCCAAGCCTGTGCTGATAAATTGTCAGCATCACACAGACGTGAGAAGACAAGAGGACATCTCATCTACTATGAAAAGGCCACCTCCCAGGCAGGAGCCAGCAGCCAGGCTGGTGGCTGAGCTGTCAAACCAGCCCTTGGATTCCCAGAACCCTTCTTCCCAGAGCCACAGGCTCCCGACCAAGTGAAAGTAAAAGTCTCTGGAGAAGAGAGTTCAGCTGTCCTGGGCTGCACTGTCACTGCTCCCCCTGGCTCCGGGCCAGCGCTTCCCTTGTGTCACATGGATGATGGCACACAGGCAGGATTGCACCGAGCAACTCTCCTGTTCCCTAGGAACAAAGGGGAGGACTCTAGGGGCAGGAGATTCCCCACCCCTTTCACCTCCTCTTCACGAATCAAATTATAAGCAGTTTCTACGTTGTTGCTGCCTTTAGACTTTCCCCGAAGTCTGATCCTTCAGGTCCCTCCCAGCCCAGACCATTCTGTGATTTTAAGGCCCAGCCATAACCCCCAACATCTGAGCCACTACTTGCAAATGGGAAATCCCAAAGAAGTTGGTTTGCCCAGGGCGATTGCACACGGATCAAAGCCCTCATCCAACCCCAACACCAGCAAACTCTGCCTATCCAGACGCCAGCACTGGCAGGTCCAGTGTTCTGCCCACCACACTGGACACTCAGTCCTTGCTGTGGTATTCAGGTGTCTGGGCTGAGGTGCAATCCTCCCCACACAAGAAGATATTTGCAAAAAATAAATAATAATGACCAAAAAAACAGCTTCTCCTCAAATACCCAGCTTGCTTGCATGACTCCTCAGTCCTAAAGCCAACCCTCCAGACAAATTTCATGTTTAATTTCAAAGTGCTTCCCCGTAATGCTTGGAGATCTTCTTCCCTCTTTGCTGTGTTACTGTGTTTTGTCGTGTCCTATAGAAAATTAAGCCCCAAATCTCAATCATAAATATCAGCTGAAGACAACAGATACTTTCCCTCTGGCTGGTGAGCCTGAAGCTCTTGCATGCTACACATGGAAGGACTTCAAAAGAATCCATGCTTCAAAAACCTCCATATTTCAAAAGCCTCCCCACTTCAAAGTGAAGCAAGATGCTGCTGGTTTTGCTGCTGCTGCCCACACTGGTTTGCTGTCCCCTACTGTGGTTTCCAGGCAGGGCCTGGTCCTCAGTGATTGATGAGTTTGCATGCATTCAGAGTAACTAAGGGACCAGATAAATCTGTACTGGGGAAACAACGGGAGAATAAATTCCCTAAAATATCTTGTGACTTAGATCACACAAGGAGACGGAGTCTCAGACTCTGGAGTCAAAACAAAGCTGGTTTTGTGGATTTGGAGCCTGGCTGTGTGTCCACTATGTGTTTTCAACACAACCTCTCCAAACTGCTCAATGAAAAACCACAGAACCCGGCCCCAGAGCTATACATATTCACCAGCCCCTCCCTTACATCATCAGCCGCCTTTTTCAGCCCAGATAATCAGCATTCCCATCTCCCGGGCTGCCTATGCGAGGAGAAGGGAGCAGATGATGGATCAGGAGCAGCTTGGACCTTCCTACCTGTCTGTGGAACAGGGCCGGTGGCTGCTCCAGGGATGGCCAAGTCACTGCCTGGCTCTGCCTGTTGTGGCAGGTGAGGGAGGTAACTGGGATTTGCACATTCCATCGAAATGTGCTGCTGGGGATTCCAAAGGCTTTCAAAGTGATAGCTTGGGGAAAACCCAACCAAATTCCTCCTTGGCAAAGAAGCAGGAGCGTGCCAGCAAGGATGGCACTGTGCCAGCACCAGAGCTAGAAGGGAGTCGGTCAGGCTATGGGCAAGCACTGGTTGCTGTATTTGGCTGCTGCATTTGTCCTTGATTTTTATCTCCAGGGGAGATTTTTGGGGCGTGTCAGCAGCCTTGTGAGGATGCACAGTTCCCATCTGGGTACTTACCCGGCTTCACAACCCCAGAGCCCGGTGGGCACTCGGAGTGCCTGATGCAGAACTCCATGTTGGAGTAGTAGCCCTGCTGGCACTGGCAGGCGCGGTTGTGCGTGGCGTTGCACTGCTGCACCTCCACCTGCTTCTCCCCGCAGATGACGTTGCAGTAGCGGCACTTCTCCAGGTAGTTCCAGTAGCGAGTGTAGTGCAGATCGGGGCAGGGCTCGCACAGCGTAGGTCTGTCCCTGGAGCAGTGCTGTGCCACGAAGGTCCCCGGCGGGCACTGCTGGCAGGTGATCCTCTGGCTCGTCACAGCGTCCTTCCACTGGTACGTGGGCTGGGCATCGCAGGTGAGCTCAGCCAGCAAAAGGAGGAGAGGGGGGAACATCCACTACGGCAAAGATAGCGCAAAGATCCCTGAGCTCATCCTCAGGCAGAGGCGGGAGCAGCAAACGCGGCTGCTGCTGTTACAGAACTTGTTATTGTTGTAGATACAAGAAATTGTTCTCTCCCCCTACGCTGTTCCCAGCCCAAGGACCAGTTACCGCCCTCCTTTGCCACCCCAGGTGACAGAGCATCCTTCCCAAACCCATTTGTGATGCCTTCAGAACCCGGTTTCCCTCATTCAGAACTTGAAGCAGCTCCAGCACATTCCCCTCTTTCTCCCCATTCAGATCCCCACCATATGCAGTACGAGACACCTTAGCAAACCAAGAAGCAGAAGGGAAGTTTCCCAAACTAGCAGATAAAGAGCATGCTCCCTAGGATCTTTAACACTTTTTGGAAACCCAGACGCTCAGGATAGGACTTGAATCCCAGAGCCTGTTTATCCTCCCTTTCCTTTTCAAAGCCCACGTGCCCAGCTGACAAGCAGAAGCTCTGTTACCTTGGATGGATGCCTCAAACTGGGCACGTGGCAGGATGGCATCGCACCGCGGGCTCCTGAACACCAGGATCAGAAACCTGGGGAGACAAAGAGGGTTCCTCAGGGGCTGCTGCTGGCTGGGCTGGAGCTTCTCTGCAGCAGCAGGTTCAACCCAAGCAGCCAGCGTTAGAACAGAGGGAGATGGAGAAGGGCTGATAGGTAAAGGCTGTTGGGAAAGACTGTGTTTCCTCGCCTGCTTTCCTCCGAGTCAGCCCTTTCTCCAGGGAGATGCCAGCGCAGGGACGGAGAGGAGCCTTAGAGCGGCTGGGGGTGGGAGGCTCTGAGCACTCCCGAGCACCCATGCAGCGCCAGGCACGTCCAGGAATCGCCCGGGGGAGGGAAATCACCCCGGCCCACCGCAGACGAGAGGGAGCAGGAGCTAGTGGGGAAACAGCCAAGGTCTCCCTTCCCTCCTCTTCCCTCCCCATCCCATCCTCCGGGACAGGCTCCGCTCACCGCACCTCCGCCTCTCACCTCCGCGCCGCTCCGCTCCCCGCGGCCAGCAGCGTCTTTATAGACCGGCCCCCGGGAAAGACCCCTCGTGGGCAAGGGGAGGTGACATCGCTGCTCCATCCCGGCCCCCCCCGATTCCATCCCGGCCCCTGAGCCCTTCCCTATCCCCCTCCGCGGCGGCACCGGCTCCGCCTTCGCGTCCCGGCGCCCTCCCTCACCCGAGCGACGCTTTCGCTCTCATTTCTGCATTTGCCTCTAAAAGTGAAGCTTTTAGAGCAATTGAGTTCGTTTACCTGTGTGGAGGACGGAGGCGAGTGGGATTCGCACAGTTTTTCAAAGCTTTGTAGGTTTTACAGGGGTTTGATGAGGAATTATTTTCTGGCAAGGGGAAAGGCAGGGAAATTCCCCTGCGAACATTCTGTTCCCTGGCTGTAAACGCCAAATAACTTCCCAGTAACAGCAGTTGCCTCTCGCTGTGAGGGCACAGTTCGCCCCCTCAAAGGCAGCCCCGAGGGGCCGATTCTGCCTGTGGCTGCGGGCAGTGAACCGGCGCTGTGGGAAGCATCTCTCCGGCTCTGTCCAGGGGCTCCGGGACGAGACCCCATCCCACTCCCGCGCCCTCCGAGGCCACTGACCCTGCCAAAACAGCTCCGACCGTCAGTGCTTGGGCACTGCATTCCTAGAGCCGGCCCCGAGCTTCAACCCTCTCCTGTCACGAGCACCAACTCCAGCCGTAGCACTAAACACAGGTACCTTTCATGGCATAACAACGTCCAGCAGCTAAGGAGGTCAGAAATCCCTTACAGGTGACAGTGCTGTAAGTCAGACCCCAAGGATTCAAATGAAAACTGAACTCAGCCTTGCAGGTACGGCCCCGGCAGACTGTGTGTTCCATTGCCTACTTCAAGAGACGAGACTCCTGCAGTTTGTCCTGCTCTGTCACCAGATTCCCTCTGAACAGACATTGGTGAACAGTCAAAACCAGCGCAAATCCTCAAAAAGCAAATGCAAGTCTTTGCAAGGATGAGGGAACCACAGTGAGGACCTGAGAGGACATGGAGGTTTTTCTCCTTAGGAGTCAGCAGCCAGCTCCTCTTGCAGAACACTACAGAGAATTAACAATTCTGCATCTGCCTTCTGCCTCTTGCATTCAGCTCTCAGCCACTGGGGCTGCAGATGGAGAATCTAATGGACTTTATTTGAACACTCCTAAAGATCAGACTTACAAGAGCTAAACACACCATTCACCAAGAAAATCAAACCCAGTTCTCCACTACCCAGAAGGAGAAGGAAACCCCAACGGTCAGGAGGAATCCAAAGCTCCTTTCAGTAAGATCAATTTCTACCCAGCTTGGTTAAAAAAATCCTCTGACTCCTGCAGCAGCCAAAGAGGGTCAGTACTACAGTCCAACAGCAGGGTCAGGGCTGTGTTTATTTGCACTTTACACAGAACAGGTGATTTTCAGAGGCCAGCCTAAAGTAGTTTTTCATTTTACTACTTGTTTATCTCGATCCCTTGTAGCTGTCCAAAGTAATCCTGATGATTTGTAACTCATTTTGACATAATCCCTGAGCCAAGGACTGCTGGGATTTGCTTCATCAGTGTGCATCATCTCACTAATTAATCAACTAATCTCCCAGCCCTGCACTGGCACTGAGGCACAGCCCCTTGATGTTTGATGGGGTGAAACTTCCCACTAGACTAGATGCAGTAGGAAGTCCTGCTCTCGGCTCACCCAGCTGGAGAGTTTCAGTGGGATCCCCCTGCCTGAGGCTTGACCACCCAGGAGCTGCATTTCCTTCTCCACAGGCAGAAACACCTGTGTTTCAGTTTCAGTTTTCTGTCCCTGGATTTCACATGGAACCCACAAGGTGTATGAAACAATAGCAGGTGGTTACATCCTGAATCGCACCTGTGGCAGTCCCTGTGTCCCAGCCATGCCCCTGCTGGGATGGACACAATGCTCCAGGAAACTCCAAATCTGCAGCTGCTTGCTGCACTGGGATGCCTCATCAACAATTATTTTTGTTGTGAATTTGATAACGACAAAAATGTGTCAGATGGAGGCTCCTAGAGAGTGAAACACCACGTTAATGGGACAGAAAGGGCTTCCCCAGACAACTTCCCCAGACTCCAAAGGAGTGTAGTGGAACAATGATGTTTGAATAATCTTTTTCTCTCTGTTCTTTTGTTGGTCCAACAAACCTCCCAGAATGGGTTTATGGGTCACCACCTGATTACCAGAAAGCAGCAACACAACTCACTACTGACTCTGACCAGTGGAGGTAGCATAGAAAAGGAATTCAGCATCATATTACCATGGTTTTGACTTCACTTCCCCTTCACTACACAGGGCAGTTTCACACTCCAGGTGCCCAACAGCACCACCTTCTGAAACTATTCTTGCAAAATAAGGTTTCTTGTTATATTCATAGAAAATTCAGCAAAGCAAATAATTCCCTCACTTCCCATCAGTAATCACTTTCCCAGCCAAAGGCAGGGCTCATATCTTTCCTGATTAAACATTTTACTTTGCTGATTTTGATCTCTTTTGTGAGTCCTTTCAGCTGTTGGGGGGGTGGGGGGAAACAGCAGGAAAGGTTTGTTCAATGACACACCACTAAAATTTCAGACAAGGTCTAGTCATAGCACTGCAATGCAGAGGCAATCAAAAAATTAGTATCTACTTCCTTCATGATCTGTAAGCCATGTGTCATTTGTTTCTGAAAATCAGCAAGGAGTGTCCAAAATAGGTTTCTGTGCCCCCAAGCATTAAATAATTCGTATCAGTTCCCCTAAGCACCTAAAGCAATACAGATTTTTCTGAAACAGTTTTTTCGCTTTCTGTTCTTTATAAGTAATTAACTGTTGCTGTCTTTCCTTCTTGTAAATTCAACAAGTTTTCAGATGACAGAACAGTCCTGAGGACCCTCTTCTTCAAAGTCTCCTGGAATCACAGAATGGTTTGGGTTGAGGGGGACCCAAAGCTCATCCAGTTCTCCCATCTCCAGTAGCCATTAGCCTCCATCTGTCCTGGGTGGATCCAGCCACCGACAGCAGGGATTGATTCCCAGATCCACTGCAGTGCAATTCCCACTGCACCAGAAATCAGCATCAAACCCAAACCCACCCCAAACCAAACCCATCTGCACTGGCAGATCTACTGGTGGGACACTGGGGTGGTTCAGAGCTTGTCTGGGTGGGTTCAGCTAGTGAAGGGCAGTGACTGTAAACCTCTTCAGCAAGATAATCCCTCAGCTGAAGAGTAAGAGATGAAGAGTTCCCTGGACAAAGGGATAGAATGTCCTGGATGAAGGGATAGAAAGTACCCTCAGCAAGTTTTCCCCTCAGAATAAGAAAGATAAGGAGCTACTGCAGGGGATCCAGCAGAGGCCACAGAGATGATGAAGGGCCTGGGGCTTCTCTGATGCGAAGACACTGCAGGAGCTGAGCCTGGTTAGTCTGGAGAAGGCTGAGAGGGGATCTCATCAATGCACATAAATATTTCCAAGGAGTGCCAGACTTTTTATGGTGCTCAGCAACAAGACAAGAAGCAACAGCCATAAACTGAACTTAAAGGAGTTTCACCTCAACGTGAGGAAGAGCTTTCCACGGAGGGTGGCAGAGCAGTGGAACAGTTGCCCAGGATGTGGGGTCTCCTTTTCTGGACATTCCAAACCCACCTGGATGCATTCCTGTGTCCCCTGCTCCAGGTGGCTCTGCCTTGGCAGGGGGGGTTGGACTGGGTGATCTCCAGAGGTCCCTTCCACCCCCACCCATGCTCTGAGTCTCTGGAAGGCACTAAGATATTCTTATCATTGTTTCTCTGGTCTCAGAGGTCAGAACAGTCTTCAGACTAAAACAACTCCAGGAAAAAGCACAACTTTAAACTACTTCAGCTGAGGGGAAAAAAACAGCATCATAGTATTTGTCCCAGTCGACCCCTTCCCAAGCGTGTGAGGCAATTCAAACCTCACAATACTTTTCAAGTACTTCCTTCTGTCTTGCGGGATGTGGCAGCATTTTTGCAGCCCATGGCAGATGATTTCTATGAGCAAACCCGAGCAGAGCCGCGGTGCCGCTCCCCCTGAGGGCGCTCATGGCTGTGCTGTGGTTTCCCTCCAGCGGCAAGAGCAGTCAGCTGCAGCTTTCCTGGGAGAGACCAGGCACTGAACTACCCACCAATACGTGCCATTTTACTGCTCACTGCTCCCAGCCTCACTCCAAATATTCTTGTTTATTTCTACAGCACGCCTGTATTTACATAACATTATTCTGTCATTTCCCCCACTTATATTGGAAACATCCAGGACTTGATCTGCATTATTTATTCTTGTTTTGCTGAATAGATATATGGCTAGAAGGTAACATTCATCCACAAATTTAAACATGACAGAATATATGATAGCCCAGAACTACCTCAATTCCTGCCCAAGCCTCTGTTATTTTAATTGTTAACGAAGTTCAAAAGTTCCCATTTCAGTGCCAGCAACTCTGAGATCTGAAGCAACACTGGGTTTGAATTCTACAATAGGGGGAAACAGGAAACTTTGTTAAAATGCAGCTGACTTTTAAATTTTATTAGGAATAAGATTTTATTAACATAAAACTTTCCAAATTCCATTGATATGAAAATCACCTACAGGGTACAACCTTTCCACTTGCTCCGTCCAGGGCTCCTTAGGACTCAATATCCAATGTTTTTGTTCAATTTTTTAAAATTCCTTTATTTTTTAAACCAAACCAAATCAAATTAGGCAAAATTGTTTTATTTTACACTCTATTTTACAGCAGCTACAGAAGATTTAAAATTGATACAATTTTTTAGCTTAACCACTTACACCCACTACTCACAGAGAGTGGAAGTATTAAGGAATTTTTTTAACCCATCTAGCTTGATTAATTTAAAAGTTTTAAAACATTTAGTTCCTTCTTCATCTTCTTGGAAAGCAAATCGGGTAATACAGGCAAAATGGAAATACCAGCCCTGAATGAAGAATAAAGCCTCCTTAGAAGCACATTCCAAAAAATCCCACCATGGTGGCTGATGGAATCAGGCTTTGGGGTGCACAGCAGCTTCTGCTCACCATCCACCAATGGAATTGATCTGTAAAAAATGATCCTTTCAGTATCTTCTGCTATTGGAGAAAGTGGCTGCTGCCAAACTCCAGTGAATGTGAATCACCTCTTCCAGGAACACCAGTAGGGATGGCCTCCTTAGCCAGCTCAGTTCCATTGTAGGAGCATTTCTGGGGTTTTTCCATGATCTGGTATTACCTGAAGGGCTTATAAATGACAGCTGCCTCCAGGATATAAAACTTCAGCCTAAGAGTAGCCACAGGAGAATTCAGAGGATAAAGTAAGAAAAAAATTAACTTTTTTAGTTCTAACAAAGGACAATGTTCTGCTTTGTCCCCTGCAGTGAGACCTTTCAGGCTTGATCACCTTTGTCAGAAAACAACCTGTGCTGGAGCTCAGCTTGTAATCCAGAGACAATACTCACAGGGATTTAAAGGAACCTCCATCCTGCTCCTGCTCAGCAAGAGCCAGAGCACAGCCACTGCCTTCTGCTGGCACAAAGGGCTTCCTGCCCTTTCTGCAGGTGGGATCAGGACCAGAAGAAAACTTGGACTAACCGCTTCCTCTTCACATCACTGAGGCACTTGGGGCACTTCTTCACCACCTGTGGAAATCAACAAACAAAACACACAGAGAATGTATTTATTGTGGAGCAAATGCCATAAATGGAGGGAGCTTTCATGTGGGCAAATGGTTTTAAACTGAAACAGGGAAGCATTAGATTAAATTTTAGGAAGAAATTCTTTACTCAAAGGGTGCTGAGAGGCTCTGGCACAGGTTTCCCAGAGAATATGTGGCTGCCCCAGCCCTGGAAATGTTCAAGGCCAGGTTGGATGGCGCTTAGGGCAGCCTGGTCTAGTGGAAGGTGTCCCTGCCCATGGCAGGGGGTGGAAGAAGATAAGCTTTAATGTCCCTTCCAACCCAAACCAGTCTGTGAATCTCTGATATTGAATATCTCTACCACATTTTGTCCAAAATGAACTACAAGCCACAGCAGCCACACATCCCTGAGATCATATCTGCTGTTTGCAACCTCACTGTTACCACACAGTCAATTATTTCTTTGGTAGTAATAGAAAGGAGAGGAGGCTTTGTGGCACCATGCAAAGTAGCATCAGACTTTACAGCACTTGTCCCAGCCATGACACATCTGGAGGACTGAAATACAGGAATGAGGAAATGCAAGACCTCTTGTGAAGTATAGTTGCACTTGTGAGTAAAATCCTGTCAAGGGGCTGATGAGTTCCTTGAATTTCTGTTTCCTCTTGCACAGATGACAAGGAAATGTCTCCTGGGCATACCCAGACATGGATGACAAGCAGGGTCATTATCAAGAGTTTTGTAGGGGAACCAAGTACATTTATTTCTTCATAGCATCCCACACCTTTCTCATTAGCAGCACAAGACATGAAGACATATGAGGCATCATTTCTCCACTCAGGTTTTAGTTTGTTTCTTCACTAATCATCAACTTTAAAGTCATTTGACTTGCAGATGAATCCCAACTGTTCTTCTCATAGCTTGGAAATTACTGGTAAGACTGAACTAGTCTGTTTATTTCAAAAAGGAGATAGTAATTTTTTTTAAAGTAATCTTTGGGAAGAGATTGCCAGCTCAGGAGGCCTAAAAAAGATGGTCATCTACATCAGTGGCACTGCACAGCCTTCCCTGGAGTGTGGAAATTCATCATTAGAATCACAGAGTGGTTTGAGTTGGAAGGGACATTAAAGCTCATCTCATTCCAAACCCCTGCCACAGGCAGGGATACCTTCCACTATCCCAAGTTGCTCCAAGCCCCATCCAACCTGGCCTTGGACACTTCCAGGGATGGGGCAGCCACAGCTTCTCTGGACAACCAGGGTCAGTGCCTCACCACCCTCAAAGGGAAAAATTCCTCCCAATATCCCATCTAACTCTGGCAGTAGGGAGCCATTGCAAGAAAAGGTGCAGACTGCAAAGTAGGCTCAGGCAATAAGATTTTGGTTCTGGAGACATTGACTGAAATATCATAAATGAAAGGGGAGAAGAAAAGTCACTTTATCTCCCAACAGCTAGTGCTTTACCAAAGGCAATTTTAACTGTAACATTTAATTGTGAAATCTTCAATTATTCGCCCATACCCCAGATAGTCCAAATGACAACAACTCAGTCTTCCTGGAAGACCTGCAGGAATAAACAATGCATTTAAACACTGGGAAGCAGCAACAGAACCTCTGGACAGAAAACCACACCCCAAAGCAGCATATCCTGGTGCAGTCTCTAGGAGGCTTCTCCTAACACACTGAGTCACCAAACATGCTCCAGCACTAATCTCCCTAATCCTCCTCTAGCTGCAGGGAATTCGGCTCCGCTCTGCTTTGCTCCTCCAAAAGCTTCCAAAATTATTCACCTCCTCTCCCCACTACTCTTTCACCAAAATAACAAATTGGACAAGATCACAATTTGCAAATCCTGCACTCTGAGTGACACTCTGAGTCACTTCCTTGGTGGGATAACATGCTCCAAAGGGATTTTGAGCTGAAAAATCAGTGACTAAGTTATTAGGAACAAAAAAACAGTTTTAAATGCAGCGCTGCCAGAAGTGACAAAGCCCAATCCCATCTGATGAGAGTTCAGAGCTCGGACATGGTTGCTCATTTCCTGCTGGTAAAGGTGTCCCTATCCCAAAACACATAGATAGGGTTGACTGTACAACATCCTTGGGCATGGGTGGGAATGGGCATGGATGTGGTAGGACGTGGCTCCTCTGGGACTGAGTTCAGAGAAACGCAGGATAATCTTCCTGTTTGCAATCCTGTGCTTCCCTCTCAGCTGCATGACCAGCACAGCTCTGCCTCATCACTGGAGAAGCATCTCTGCATCAGCCCAAGTCATATCCTAAACTACAAAGGGATAGGGGAAGTTTGGACAATAGGAAGAATTTCTCCATGGAAAGGGCAGCAAAGCACTGGAACAGGCTTGCCCAGGGAAGTGGTGGAGTCACCATCCCTGGGACTGTTCCAAAAACCTCAGGATGTGGTTCTAAGGTGAACACAGTGGTGGTACTGGGTTGATGGTTGGACTTGATGGTCTTTAAGGTCTCTTCCAACATTAATGATTCTATGACTCTATATTTGACTTTTCATTAACCAAACAACATCTGAATCACACAATGAGCCACTTAACACTCCTGTACTGTTCTCCTGTAGAGAACATTAATCATTACACAGGTATGCCTGTCAAAAGAAAGATTAATCAGGTGAGTGGCTAATATGGAAGTCATTAATAGTAAGATTATTCAGGTAAGTAGCAAATATGGAAATCATTACTAGCAAATGACCCATGACTCATTTCCTCAAACATGGTTTTGCATGTGATATATAAACAGAAAGAATACTTCCATTTGGAAGGGACCTACAGTGATTCTAGAGTCCATGAGCCTGACCTCTTCAGGGCTGAACAGAAGTTACGGCATTGTCATATTAAAGAGCATTAGGGTCTCTCTAGGAAGCCTCTTCCAGTGTTTGACCACCCACTTGGTATAAAATCGTCTCCTATATCCAGGCTGAACCTGACTGATAAAAGCTTTGGACAGCTCCCATGAACCCTGACATTAAATCCCAGGGAGAAGAGCTCAGCATCCCCCTGTGTCCCCTCCTCAGGAAGCTGCAGAGATCCACTAGCTCATCCCTCAGCCTTCTTTCTCTGAACCAGACAAGCCCAGAGTCCCCAGTCACTCCTCCCAGCATCCAGCCCTTCCCTCCTCTGAACACCCTCAAGTACCTGAATCTGAAACACAATCTAACCAGGCAGGCCAGACTATTTTAATCTCTGGTCTGGGAAATGTACAATCAGATAAAGGAGTGATGAATAAAATATTAGGTAGACCAAGTTCATGAGCTATGAAAACACACATTGACTTGAGGATTAAGAAGAAATCCAGAACCATAAAATGACCAAATTCAAAGCAAAAACCAGAACAGGGCAGTACAATTGCTCAATATACAACAGTTCTAATTTTGTGGATTCTTAAACTGATGAACCAACAAGTTCCATCTTACTGGTAAAAGGAGTAAAATTTTCCCCCTTTATAAGGTCAGTATTTATTTCCTGAGATAACAGTCATGCTGTGGGATGCTGAAATGCTTGCTAACCAAAAAAACTCCTCAGGGACCTCATTCAGCCCTTAAGCAACTCAAGTCCCAAAAGGCAAAGATTATGAACACATGCTTGTAAAATTCTTGTCATGACTTTGTTGGAGCCCTTTCTGCAGCGGCGGATGCTGCCTGTCAGATATTCAACCCCTTTACACTTCACAAAACAGCACAAAACACAAAATTACAAAACAAAAAATTACATATTCTGCAGTAAATTTGGCTGTCCCATCTGCAGCAAACATGAGATGCCTTTCTTTGACTTTCTTGTACTTTAAGTATGTTCTTTATAATCCAATACTTTTGGATTTTAACATTTTAAAAGAAATATGACGGAATATACTGAGAAGGAAATTTAATTGAACAGCTATTCTGAATTCCCTCTAGGAGATGTGTCTGAGACATCAGCCTGGACATTATGGAATATTTCCAGAGGAGGCTATTGGATTAATCACAGGGCTGAAGCAGCTCTGCTCTGGAGCCAGGCTGAAAGAGCTGGGTGTGCTCAGCCTGGAGAGGAAGAGTGTGGGGAGACCTTAGAGCCCCTTCCAGTGCCTAAAGCAACTCTGAGAGAGATGGAAAGGGCTTTGGACAAGGGCCTGGAGTGACAGGACAAGGGGGAATAGCCTTAAAAGAAAGCAGGGTTGGATGGGAGTTTGGGAAGAAATTGTTTCCTGTGAAGGTGGGGAGACCCTGGCACAGGGTGCCCAGAGAAGCTGTGGCTGCCCCATCCCTGGAAGTGTCCAAGGCCAGGTTGGATGAGGTTTGGTGCAACCTGGGGGAGTGGAAGGTGTCCCTGCCCATGGCAGGGGTGGAATGAGATTTGCTTTAAGGTCCTTTCCAACCCAAACCACCCTTATCCTATGCTTATTTTATATTCCTCTTGGACCAACTCTGTCTTGGCTGTTATATTTTATTTGGATGTCAGTCCAATGTTTTCTATGTTGAGCTGACAGTTCAGTGTCTTCTTCCTGAGAAAAAGACCTTTCTCTGGAACTTGGAATAACAGATTATTTTGTACTTGCTTATAGATTGACAAGCCAAAGAAGTTTCTTTTCCTTCTGTACTGTTTTTGGATATTCCTGAGCTCCATTGATCAGCAGCCTTCTCATCACATATGAATGTTTAGAAACTCCTCAACTCTTGCATTATTCTGGTTTTGAAAGTCTTTTAACACCTGGCTGCTGAATCAAATGTTGGGTAAGATGCTCCCAAACCCAGGCACCCTGGGACCAGCTACATCCTCTTACCTAAAGAATTTCAGCCGCCAATTTACTCAGCTGGGAAAACCAACAGACAGGATGACACAGGCCATCTCTGAGCAGGAATTCAGAATTACAGATTCACATAATCATTTGGTTGGGAAAGACCCTGAAGGTCACAGAGTCCAATGGTTGACCCAGCACTGCCAAGTCCATCTATACTATGGCTCTATACTACACATCATAAATCCATTCAGGAATGGTGACTCAACCACTTCCCTGGGCAGCCTGTTGCTTGTTTGCTTCCTTCTCACAATAGAGCTTTACAGTAGGATTTTGATGGGGAAAATTATGAAACTGAGAAAGAAAAAAACCCCAAAGATTAAAATATTTAAAAACCCACAGTTTTTCAAGTTGACTCCACAGCTTGTTGCTTATGTAGATTTAGACCAGAAAACACATGGAGGCAGCTCAGAAAGAGGCAAAGGTATAAAAACCTCAATTTAGGGCAGAGTCTGCCTCCAATCCTATTGCAAACCACAGGCAACAATGAATCAAGTGGTAAATCTTCCATTGGCATTTGGGTGTTCTTCTGGAAACAGAAGAATTCTGATTCCAGGCTTGTTCACATCATTCTCCTGAAAAGCACAAAATTTCCCGGCAAGTTTGGAAAAAAACCAAACCAACAAACAGGAGAACCTTTAAGAACTGCTTCCAGCACGTTTTGCAGCAAATGAAGTCACATAATGGGCATTTAAAAGGCACATCATCCTCGCATTTGCAGTTAGAGCAGTAGAATCTTCCTAGAACAGAGGGGAGGGTGAAGAGAGGGGAAGAGAGAAAGAGAGGGAGGAAATGACTAAATTCCTGTAATCACCTGCGAAATTCTCATGTACCCACACTTCCACTGCAGTCCAGAAAACAATGACCATGAGTGTAATGAACTACCTCAACAGTGCTGCCCTGCCACATTATTTCTTTCAAGTGACCTCACAGTCTCTTGATGCTTCAGATCCCAGTAGGAACTCGGGTTACATCCTTCCTTTACAAGGAAGTTGTCAAGAAAAAAATCCCTAAAGTTCTCAGGAAACTACTACAGCATTGTGATGAAGACAATGAAGCACTTGGAGACAACATGCAAGGTACAGAAAGTACAGATTCTACTCAGCAAATCACACCAATCACGCTGCACCTGAGCAAACACAGGCGAGAACCAGTGCTTTCATACACCATCAGTCTTAGTCTTATTTCTGTAATTTATCTTTATTCTCAAGTATTAGAAAATTACATCCCAAGCCTCTCCTGTACCTACCACATTCTGGTTCCATCTCCAGGGGAAAGATGGGCACAACTCCAGAGTCTGTGGGTGCTCTCACGTTATTGGTTTCTTTGGACACTTCAGTCTTTGGCAACTCAAGTTCACTTTTCTGGCTAATGCAGAAGGAGGAAATCTTACTCTGAATTTTTTCGGGTGCCCCACTCTTAGAAGGGGCTGTGTCTGGGGAGAAAAAGAGAAAACCAGTGTATAAACCTGTATCATGCAGAACAAACACTCATATTCTGCAAAACACAGTCAGCAGGAAATTCACTCAGTTGTCATTGTATAAGAAGAAAAATGAAATTGAAGAACTAGTTTTTATGCCATACTGCTTGGCAACATATGTTTTTGATAGATACTAACACATTGAATATTACTGAAAGAGATCCTTTATATTGGAACAGTTCTATGGAAATTCTTCCTACAGAATGGGCCTTGATCCACTCCTGCTCCCATCCCACTTAAATGTAAAAATTCTGCCCTCACCCTTAACACACTTCACAGTTTAAACATGGCAGAACCATAACTGATTTCTTTCTTATTTCCCTGCACTTCCCCATCTCATGTTACCTTTTATCTTCTCCTGTTTGAGTGTGTTTTTTCTAACCCAGTGTAGAGATAACCAACGGCCTTGATTCTCCTTGACAGGCCTCAGGCAGGGAGTCTTAGCCCAGCTAAGGGACTTTTCACAGGGGTGGGAAGTGATAGGACAAGGGCAAATGGCCTTAAACTAAAGGAGAGCAGCTTTAGATTCGAGATTAGGGAGAAATTCTTCCCTGTGAGGGTGGTGAGGCCCTGGAACAGGTTGTCCAGAGAACACGTGGCTGCCCCATCTCTGGAAGTGTCCAAGGCCAGGCTGGATGGGGCTTGGAGCAACCTGGGACAGTGGAAGGTGTCCCTGCCCATGGCAGAGGCTGGAACTGGATGAGCTTTAAGGTCTCTTCCGACTCAAGCCAGTCTGTGATTCTAAGATTCTAAGGCTGTTGAGCCCTACCCACCATAGTAATAACTAAATTTTTTAAAAATCTTTTTTAAACTTCTGGCAACTGTTCATTCCCTACCTTGTAGGTGGCTGATTCTTTTTGTGCAGCTTTCCAAGCTCTGGGGTTTCCCTTCACTCTGCTCCAACTGTTGTAGTTGCTTCTCTCCATCACCACAGACCATTCCAGTCAAATCCTTACACAGCTTTCTGAACTGCTCTTTGTGGTGAGGACGTACAAACATGTAAAATCCTGGCCAAAAGAAAATACAGTCAAATGCACAGGAAAATCAATACCTGACCATGGACGACTTGCTTTGGAGGAGAGAAATTCTTTGGAAGCAGAGTAACATCAATCAGATTGCTCAGAGTATCTTCAGCTTGGTGGAACACTTGATGCTTTTGTGATTTTTATAATTATGGGGTTTTCCTTGCCAGAAGGCAGATGAGTATTTGGTATTGAAAAGAATCTCTATTTATCTTGAAACTCTTCCATTCTCTAGAGCTCAGAATAAAGCCCCAGTGCTCCGCCTAATGAGTGATCTAAGAACATCAGGTGTACACACAATATCCAGAGAGACTCTCAGGAAGGAAATTTCTTGTTATTGTTTGGTCGACAAGGATTCACAACACACATACAGAAATTCTAAAAAGCCCCAATTATGACTTATTGCCAAGCACAGACAATTCACAAAGTCCTCTGAGGTTAAAACATTTGCTCAGTAGAGACAGTGACTGTGAAAGACTGCTCGGGGGAGATTATTACTCACGGTGTCACACAGCTCATTTTCCTCCCACTCTCCACTTTGTTAAGACTAATCTAACTAGTTAACACACCATAAAAAGGGTATTCTCTCACAACTTGCAGACTATGGTATCTATTCAAGGCCGGTGGACTATTTATTGTTATCTGCTAAAGATAACAAACAAAATCTTATCAGCATTTCCCAGCATACACCTAATGCATCATTTCCAGCAGAAGAGTCACCCCAGAGACTTAGGAAAAGGTGGAACTGAGGTGTAACATCACACAAGATACCACCATTCAGGCAACCAGGATCAGCATATAATAATGCCTCTTCTTCTGCTTCTTTTAAACAATTAAGTCCAATTTCAAAAACCTGTAGCTCCCTAAATCCTTCCATCACTAAACCCATGAAAGGAAAATAAAACAAAACAAAGCAAAGCACTTCTGAAAAAATAAATTATGACACAGTTTAGAAATATTTTCAGCTAAAGCTCTGTAGAAGAATAGTAAATAAAAAGCCTGACTGCTTATCCTGAAACCTGGAAGTGATCTAAGAGCTTAGCAGCCGTATAGCAATCATTGGTCATGGGAATAAAATTGGGTCAATTCAACAGTCAGCACTGTCCTTTCTAAAGAGCAATTGTAGTAATTGAGGAGAAAAAACAGTCATGGAAGCATCTGACTGAAGTTAGCTGGGTGAAGGTTAGGCCTGGAATTACTGAGGTCTTGTGTAATGTTTTTAATGGACAATCTCTACCTGTACATAGATAACATTTTATAACCTTGACATTTGTTGCTCTCTCAATGGCATTTATGAAACACATTGCTCCTGACACTCCGTTGATCTGGGTAGCTAAACCAAAAGGTGAGACCTCATGTGAGATCACAGCACCAACACTTTCCTTTCAAATAAATAAGACCGATTTTTAAAAAACCCTTACTTTGTAGGAGATGAAAGTCCTGTGGCCTCTCTGTGGTGAGGGCTGCTATCACCGACACCATCGCATCATAATTATCTGTCTTCTTGTAAGCCAGCAGAGCTGAGTGGAACTGGCTGTAGCTGCTTTTGTCCAAAGCCCTCTGTACATCACTGAGATAAGCAGTCCTGAGGGCCTGGTGATGCTCTTTCCTGGAGCCTGGAGCCTTTTCAGCCTCTTTCCTTGGAGCTGCACTGGCATTCTGCCCTGAGAGACACAGAATGTGTGAGCAGGGGTTGAGGAACAGAGACAAACACTCCATCATATCCACTTCTTATTTCATTGGAAGGGAATTCCTGAACTACTCCAAAGTGGTGAAGCCAACCCCACCTGCCCAGCCATACACCTCCCTGTGGCATGGCCAGACCTCCTCCCCGAAATGGCAATAGAGCAAAATTATTCTGGGGATCACTTTAAGCATCTTCTGGAGTTCCTTGATCATTTTAAATGGAGAAATGTGTCAGAAGGTCACTAGGGAATGAGGAAAAGGGGCATGGAGGTCAGCAGTATATCAGGTTTTGTAGCCAATAAAGGACTAAAAGCATCTTAAAGAGATGGGTTAACCAACTCTGCTGGGCTGAATTGGGCAATTTTGAAGTACAGATTTCTGACCCCTCAACAATAAGAGCAGACAGGGGGTGGGGTGTGTGTTTCCAAACAGGAAAACAATGTCCAAAAATACTATCTAACCTGAAATGACATCCAAGAGAGCACAAGAACAATATAAGAGGTCTGCAAAAGGTAGAAGCAGCTTGGAACATCCTGCTAAATGCCAAGTGAATTTTATTTCCAACATAATTCTCTGATTTCTGGTATGTCTTAGAGAAAAAAGGTCTGGTTTGCATATCACAGGCATCCAAATACAGATGAAGGATATGATAAGAAACCTATTTAAATTAACCTGCCATATCTTTTGGTATCTGGATCTTTAAAAATCCTTTATTGGATGATAAAGATAATTAGGTTTCATGACACAGGCTTCATTCAGTTTGCTGGAAGGAAAAAAAACTTGGATGTGAATTTTATAATCAGTATTTATTGCATATCCTAGAGCTTTCTTATATTTCCACAGAAGGCTTCTTCTCTTAAAGTGTGAGGCACAGAAAAAACACATCCATCTACTCCTATTATTTTCTCCATTACTTTTAGTGGAAATAAGTTTCTGTGAAACCAGTCTTATGGTTTCAGGACAAGACAATTACTAAAGATTCTACTTTATTCAAATATTGTCAAAATACAAAAGAAAATGGGAAAACAAATCAAAAGAAACAATATGGCTTCAGACATGAAAAGCATTTAAAGCCTTCCAGGAAACTGGCTTGCTTTTTAAAGGAAGGATTAACGTTTGACTATTCTTTGTCCTCTAAAGAAAGACTTCTAAGCTGCCCAACGATCCTACTCATTTCCTTGTGAGAAACACAAAAAATTCCCAGCTGTTCTCTGGAAAACCCAGAATTAAATAATAAATGAGCCCACGAGTTTGAAGATAAATACTGGACAGAGTGAAATCAGAGGGATGCACACAGAGATTACGTATACTGCTCCCTGTTTTTGAAGAAAAAACTCTGCTGTCCAGAGTGGGAGCATACACATTACACCGAGAACAAAGGAAACAGTTTCTTCATACCTGAATTCATACTGACGTAATCTTAACTCACATTCCTTAACTGGCTGCCTTTCATGGACCCTGAACAAACAGGAAGCCCAGCAGACCTGTGCTCAACTCCCACTTTTCTCAGCTCAGTTTCTAGTACAAATCTCTGGCTTCGGCTGGTTTCTTTCACATTCATCTTGATCTAATTTATTTACTTTTTTGTTTTGTTTTGCGCAATTCTTGCTGAAAATTCTGAATTACCATCCCTCCCACCTCCAGAGTGAGCCACTGTGCTAGGTGAGCAAAAAGAACATTGGTTTGGCCAGGAGAACTTCCAGTTAGTGATGAAATAAAACAGAATAGACTGGGGTTTCATTAAACATGGAGGGTACCTGCACTATTCAGTCCTGTTGTCAAGTGGGATCCTCCTTGGTTCAGGTGGAGCCCGGGGTTCAGCTGAGCACACGAGGCCTTGGAGAATGTACTTTTCTGCTGGCTCTGTTTTTCTTCTGTTAAAAGAAACCAGTCCATTACCAGTGAATTTAGGGAATAATGAACATGGAATGGTGAATTTCCAAATATGTCATCCTGTGCTGAAAACATCTGAGCAACCCAGAGAAGCTGTGGCTGCCCCTGGATCCCTGGAAGTGTCCAAGGCCAGGCTGGATGGGGCTTGGAGCAAGCTGGGATAGTGGAAGGTGTCCCTGCCCATGGCGGTGGGTTGGAACTGGATGAGTTTTAAGTTCTCTTTCAACCCAAACAAGCCTGGAATTCCACACAGATCTATTTCTCTGATGATGAGCTAAGACGCCACTTTTTCAGAACTTTACTGCTGCAGGATTTCACAAGTTCTGTGAGGACACAATCACCCTCTATTCACAATTCTGGTGGCAGTGTGTGGGCAGCAAAGACAACATACACAAGGTTATTTAATTCCCCAGACTAAATATTTTAAGCAGATCAGTAAAATCCCCTTTTGAAACAAAATGACATCATTATTAATTCTGCAGTAACCAATGCTCAGGCAACTGCACAGCTCAAGGGAAGGCAAGAGGATCATGGAGAGCAGAGACTTATCTCAGTATCGATTAAATTGAACTTCCTTGCATTTCTACATATCAGACACATCCTGCTCCATGACTGGGTGAACAAGGACATTTGTTATTCAAATGATACAACTGAACCAAGCTCCTCACCCGTTCTCTTGGCCAGGAGCTCCCTCTCCTCCCGTGGGAGGCTGTGCTCAGGTTTGTAGCCACAGCCCACTCCAGTCAGATTGCAGCATGCTTCATCAAACTGCTTTTT
>VWZU01004608.1:67352-100367 GCA_013397095.1 Sterrhoptilus dennistouni
GTGGGGGGGGGGGGGGGGGGAAGAAAAAGAAAGAGAGAAAAAAATCAATGCACAACAGGAAATAAATGCTACTGAAACCTACAACAGCGGAACTTCAAGGTTAGATAAAAAGGTGCAACCAAATAAATTAAAATCTAAAGGTTTTTATCTAATAATTATATAATAAGCACACTCACAAATTACACATTACGCAACAGTCAGCTATCATGCAAACATTGAGCAATAGTATTTACCAGCGGGTAAAACCTCATTTTTTCACTGTAAATATAAAGTATCTCACTTCTCAGTGAAACAGTCCTTGAGGTGCCTCATAAACCATGAGATCCAAGTAACAGCTAGGCTGATACTTTAAATAACTGATGTACTGTTAACTTCACACCTCATGTTACTAACTTACCACAAAATGCTGGCCAACCAGAACCCTAAACATCAAACCAACTTTAGGTTTCAGGTGCCTTACAGTTTTCAAAACTAGACTTAGACCTTGATATAGGGATCAAATATTTTCTTATTTATGTAAATCATAGCCAGTTGGGAAACCAAGTATCAGAGCTTCCCATTCTTTAACCTTAGAATTTCCCTGAAACAATTTACAAGATGCATAACTACATGTTTATTATTTCAGTTGATGAAAAAGTCACAGAAAAATCTGTCCATTTCTTTACAAACTGGGACCGAAATGAAAAATTACACAGAAAATACTGTCAAACTAGAAGAAATCTTGGTGGGAATTCAGTTTCTGTCAGTACAATTTTTAAAAGGCAATAAAAAACCAGCGAATGCAGTAACTATCCATTTTTGCCCAGATCCTTTGTCTTATAATCACAATTACTTAAACAGAAAATTTCTCTGTATATTCATTTACTGCTTTAGCACTGAACCCTTATAAAGGCATCTCTCTAACTCACACAACCATGCTCTTTATCTCCTAAATTACCAGGAATAAGTCACTGCACTTTTAGACAAGGCTTAAAATAGCACGAACTTCCATGGAATATTACTTTCTTCATGATAATTAGATTTATGAGAATCTTCTGTGTTATCTGGGGATATAAAGTGGTGAATCACCCTAACTGAGCTGTCCCTCACATCTAAAACACTTCTGAAGTACCCAAGCCTGTTTAAAAGTCACTTCTACAAATACATCAGGGATATACACCAACACTCTGAATGTACCTCGCAGCAGGACGTGCTTTTTTTCATCCTCCAGGAAAAGAGAGCTCATTTGGGACAGCATGGCATGGAAGTCATCAGTCTTCTTGTACTGCTGCAGAGCCTTGGAGAAGAGCTCATAGTTCTGCTGGCTCAGGGTGTCCTTCACCGTGGCGATGTAAGACGTGGCCCGCGCCTTCTTGGGCTCCGCCAGCTCCGCTCTCTGCCCCTGCTGCGAGGCAGGAAAGGCTCCTCAGTAAACAGCAGCACTTGAGGAGCTACTTTCAGGTAGAAGCAATGTGTTTACAATTCCAACAGCACAGAGGATAACGAAAGGAATCATAGAAATCGCCGAGCTTGGAAAAGTCTTCCAAGGTCATCCAGTCCAATGGCCCACCCAGCAGCACCACTGTGCTCACCACAAAACCAAAAATGTTTTCACCTAACAGGTTGTAGTTATGGCAGTCAGCCTTGTAATCCATGTATTATTCACCTTCCCCATTAACAAAACAGACAGCTTCAGGAAAAGTTCCTAGAGAAGGCAGCCAAGTATCATTGCACAATTCTTAGGAGAAGAGTTAATAAAATGACATTTATTCCAAAGCTGGAGGTTGAGCTGACTCATCATGACATCAGATAGCAACAAATTGCAAACAACCTTCTGCATGAACCTGTTCTCTTCCTACTCTCTTCTCCCAGATATCAGCTTCAGGATCAGTTTTGTTTGCTAGGTGCTTGGCAGATTGACAGACAGGGAACATCCAGTTAGGACAGCACCTTGGACAACTGCTGGCACTCACATCACTCAGGGAATTCTCCTGAATTTATTGGAACTTAAGCAATGACCTGCATAATGAATTAACTGGTGGCACTAGTTTACTGGAGACAGGGCAAAACAATAATGCACAGCTGCAGAGCTAACACACAACCATGACCCACCTCAGGGGGGTAGGATGTGACTCCTTACCCTGAACTGGTCAGTTCAACCATGTGAGGCTCCACCAGAACAGCTGGATTTGTTCATCATTGTAGTTCCCTGCCAGCTGAACTATTCCATTTTAATCAAAAAGAATGAAACCACCCACCACCTCGGTCAAATTGTTCACAAAGCAATCAGTGCCAGAAAACAATTCTTTTCACCTACCATCCCTACCTGGACCTGTGCTTGATTTGTTCTGGGATGTCTGGATTTGGGAAAGAGCATGACAAATAGATTTCAGATGTGCACAGATGAATATTTACAATTTGGATAAAAAACACACTTGTTCTGGCATCAGTCATCTGTCTGCCTGGAAATTTCCAATTCGAATTAAAGCAATATACAGACCAAAGGAATGGCATAGACACAGGGAAACACATACTGTATTGCTGACTAGCTTTATTTTCTTTCTTCCTCCTTTCTGCTCATCTGTTAATCTCTTCTCATACTGAAGGGAAAGTGTGGACAGACGATGTGCCTGTGAAGATGAAAAGTAAGTAAGTAAAGTACAAAAAAATGCTTTTCAGAGTTATTGCCCACTTAATTTATGTATTTTCAGCAGTAAAACTTGGTAACTCAGTTTGTGAAACCATTCAAGAAAGTGCAACAAGTCAACCTAAATTATTCTAACAGAGCCTGGGCACATATCTGTTTCCAGAGGGTAGAAATTTACTGGACAACTCACAGAGACCAAACCAGAAGAAATAAAAGACAAAGCTGGTCTTGAGCGTGCAAATTCCTGACTAAGCAAAGCTGGACTCACAGCAGACTGTTCCAGGGCAGTCTGAGAGAGTGCACAGACCTGTGTGTAAATGGTGTTTCACACTCCACTTTCCTGCCTGGAACTCCTTGTAAGTAAGGGAATAAAAAATTGGAATATAAGCAGCAAGTCAAATATTTGTGATACATGCAGTAAGCCAGAAAAATAATCAAAACCATCTTTTTAATCCTGTGCAATGTAAAGGCAGCACCTTGAAAAGCATGATTCAGCAGAAATAAGGCTTCCTAGACAAGTTTTCACGAGGCGTAACTCACAAGGGAATCTGACTATGAGGAACTGTTAGTATTTAAATGGATTGAGAAATTACTGCCTACTTGTATTATGAATTTTTGAAGTGACAAAGCAAATTCTTTCAGAATGAGAGCAGCTAAACTTTCATTATTTAGGGAACAAGAGTACAGTATAAATTTGATAAAAGGAAAAATAACACAGACACTGTGCTGGATGGTGAAGACAGGAAATGACACCAACCCCATCTTCAGTCCAAATCCAGTGCTCAGTGCTGGACTCAGAGTGGAAGCTGCCTGAGGGCCACTGCCTGTCCCAGGAGAACACTCACCAGACTACTGGGGCCAGGTCACTGATTTGGGAGCAGCACAGGGTGACCTCAGAGTTCTCCACAAGCCTCAGACAAGAAGCAAAGCCAAATACGCAAATAGGAAGTGGACCTGAGCGACCGCCAAACTACCGGGGTTATCATCTTATTTGACTCCAGGAAATGCAGAGCCCTGCCAAAAGCACTACAGCTGTGTTAGAAATACTCTGTGGCTGAGCTACCAAGTGCCTGGAGATGTGCCAGGCTTTCCAACGAATAGGTTTTGATGTCTATGTCATGGTCACCCAATGGGTGACAGAGCCCATTTCCCACTTGGCTGCACACAAGTTAAATATTTGCTGCCCTTTGTACATTCCCTCTGTTTTATACGTGTCTCCATTCATGTCCTTGGGCTATGATGGAATGGAATACTCAGATATTCCCCAGATACTCCTACATTTACACATTTCATCTTAGGTATTCTTCCCCTAAGGAAAGTACTTAAGAATGCTGCAATAGGCATTGCTGAAATCCATGAATCGGGTCTGCAAGCCAGCAGTAAAATACTCCAGCCAGGTAATGGAGCCAATCTCCAACTACTGTAAACAGGGATTTTAAGAAAGCAAGAACACAGCCCAATCACTGATGTATCAAAAATACCAATCCAAGCAGAAAGAAAATTAACAGAACAGAAGCAGTTTTGTTGATCTTTGTGTGATAGCGGATTTTTGATTCAGAGAAAATACTCCACAAGTCAGCAACATTCTTTCTCTAGAACAAATCAAAGATTTTCATCTGAAAATGGAATTTCTAATCCATAAACCTCTCCCACTCTTTTTTGAATTCAATATCTGATCTCATACCAAAGGCTGACACAGACTCCACCCAGGACAAACTGTATTTACAAACCTCTTCTCTGAGAGCTCCTTGCTCCTCAGAAAGTGTGGTAATTTCCAGGAATCCTCCTGGTCAGCAGCCTTGGAGCACAGAACAAGCACATACCATAGATCATCTACTTAAAAGTGGCAAGGAAACCCTTTGATTAATTTACTTATGAGAACTTGCAGTTACTGGTGGTGATTACAGTGAGCTTTTCTTGAAAGAGAGTTGAGCTGGTTCCCTCGATGCCAAAACCATTCTGCTTTAGATCCTGCAATTTTAATTATAAGGAAGTATTTTGCCATTACCTTTTCCTCTCCTGGAAAATCAGTTTCCTCCTCTGCATCTTCACTGCTCTTCTCACTGCGCTCCAAGGCATCCAAGAGCCCAACACATTTTCTTCGTGGTGAGACAAACTCCTGTTCATATTCCACACACAGGCTGGGTGCTCCATCTCCATTTACTGCCATCACAGCAGAACACAGCAGACAAGTTAACATTCCACGTTCTCTCCTGCATTTTCTTTAATTTAGTGATAGCTCCCAGTCTTATAATGCAATCTATAAATATGTGTTGATTAATTAAATAATCTTCCACCTCTTGCAAAAGGGCATGATATAATTTAATAATTATTTAATTTAATTTAAATATAATTTAATAAGAAGACTGCACTTAATAAGAATACATCACTTCTAAAATTGCTCAAGCATTTGGTACCACAACCTGGCAGATTGCTCTCAAACTTTTCCTTAAGCGATGCTGACATTTAACCCCAAAATGGCTTAGGATCAATGGGAGAAAATCTCACTGCAGCATCTGTGTTCAATTATTTTAGATTAATGGATTTTCCCAAAATTGAGTTTCAGAGTTTTTAATAGATTTTGGTACAAAACATGATTTACTATTTTTAAACAGAGCAAGTTTTCTTAAAGCCTACAATTCTTATAGTATCAATACCCATAAGACAGTCACCGAAGTCCCAAATTACATATGCTTACTAATCAAATATAAGAATTTTGATCTGTAAGTAGGGTTAAATTAGTATCAGCCTGGTATTTCTGTAAGGCATTACCTTCAAAATGTATTTCCACTACTTTGTGAAATTACGCCAACAGTCAGTTACTAAGAAAAGACACTGTTTTGTGAAGAATGGGAGTATATTACGATCACTGTGACTACAGGGGAGTTTGATGTACAGCTGACGCACTGTAACTGAAAATCTTTATTAAACAGGAAATGCAGCTTCTTCCCTTCACCTCCACTCACATATTCCAGCTCATCCTTTGAGACTGATCTACCAGTCAAGTGTATGGAAGGTAAATAAACTGGTTCAGTAAAGCTCAGCTGCTCACTCTGCAACTGCAAAAAAGATGGACTCAAATCAAAGGAAGGAGCAAAACGTGCACAGCTGGAAAGTGAGAGGGGGAAAAATATGGTGGCCAAAGCACCAACTTTTAACAACAACAACCAGAAATCACACTGGCTGTTACTAATAGGTAAGGCTTTATAAACCTTTTATAAAGCTTTATAAAGCCTTACCTATAGGTAGCAATTGGTTTAAATATTATGCAGGGACTCACCCTCACTCATAACTGATTAGGAACCACAGCTTTAAACAAACTTCACTGTGCTGTTCCACACCAGCAAGCAGTCTAAAGTGCTGAAAGAATAACTGATATGAAAAATGCTCTATTCTTTGGCATTAGCTACCCACAAAATTTTAAAGATTGTTTTGTTCCCATGTCCTTTCTGTTTTCTTAGACAGATTACTGAGTAAGAATCAGCTTACACAACAAGATGGAAGGAGGACATATGGAAGACAGTGCTAAGCAGAAAGAGATTTCCAGTTCTTATTTTCCAAACTATTTGTGATACTCCACCAAAAATTCCTCCTGTTCTGTGGGACTTTTTTGCCAGCCCTATCTGCCTCTTTTCTTTGCAATTGCAACTGTTTTCCTCCATTTTCTAATGCTTAACTACATCCCTTCTGATGAGACTTTTACATCAGTCTTTGGGCTCTCCTTGCTTTCTCTCCTATTTTAGTTTCTAGCCTCTTGATCCTCCTTCTCGTGGTTCAGCTTAAAACAAAAAGGTGCATCTATGAGGATCCAAACATTACCTTTCCTTTTCCTCTTCAAACTTGGAACATGGTCATCCAGGTTTTTAGCTTTTTGCAGGGAGAGGATCTGCTCAGATGAAGTAGATGGTGCAGCATTGCTTTCACTTAGGGAACCAGTATGTCCAGGAGGGCACTGAGGCAGTGGTGGGGGCATCTGCAAGCAGTTTATAAAGTGTTACAATAAGCAAAGGCCACTTTTCCACTCCATCTGTGACCAAAAATCTCAGCAACAATCTGGAGACATGTCCTTTTCCCCAAATAACCTTTGACAGCAAGACTGTTACACATTCTGGGTTCACTGGCTTTTGAATAAAGGATCAAACAGTGCACAAGTGACACAGCTGAAGTGCAGTAAGCAGGCTTAACTCTAAGTGACCTGATCCCAGAAAAAGGATCGTGACCTAAAGAACAATCACTTCCTAATGCTATCCCTGCAACAGTTCCTTCTGACAAAGCTCACTGGGTTGTGGTTTTGATTTACCGCAAAACTCTCACTCATGATCAGAAAAAATCATCAAGTCCTGAAGCATCATCCATCTGTAACTAATTAGTCTGAACAACTTGTATTTGGCTAGAGCATCTTCCAGGAAGTTGTCCAAGTCTGTATATGAAATTTTAAATGCTTATTTTAATCTTAACCTCCCTTTTGGGAGCAAAGAATTTCTCATTCTGGCTTCCAGCCCATTTCTTGCTATTACTTTCTTCAGTGAATTAGGAAGTTTTTTTATAATATTACTTTTTAAATCAAGGAACTATTACAGATAACATCAGCTTCCTAATGCTAATAGAGAAGTTGTTTTGGTATAAATGACCCAGTGATGAACTGCAATAACAACTGATTGTTTGTATTACTCTTTATTCCTAGTCAGTTTCAATTCAAATTTCAGGGCATGATCCTTCCACATACAACTTCTCCCTGAGATAGAAAGTTTCTGGATGCCAGTATCAGTTCCAGAATTTGCATACCAGCTAATAAATACATCTTTATTTAGGAGGAACTGGAAGAGGAAGTTATTTTTGTGATCTAACCTAATGAGTTGCCCAGCATAAGAACAACATCCTGTAGCAGATCACTCTTGGAGAAAGATGAGGGATATCTCCTGTCCAGTAAATCTTCCAATGTTTAGAAGTGACAATTGGCTCTGTGTTGGGCAAACTTACGAGGAGCAGAGAGCTGAACTCAGCGATCCTTATGTATGCCTTCCAATTTGAGATCACCTGTGATTCCCTCACATCTCTCACCTAGCTTAGCATTCCCAGTTTCCAACACTATTCAGGAAAGTTGTCATCTATTTTGTGGGGTTATTTTAAAGACACTTACAATTTCTTGAGCAACACGGAAGAAGAGGGAGACGCTTCTGACCGCGTGCCCGAAGTTGTCAAAAACGTTCACGTAGGGACGGACCCACGAAGGCAGTTTGCTTCTGACATCACAAGTTGTGAACCTGGGCAGGATGGGAAAACCTGAGAATTATTTGCCAGATTAAACGAACAATTAATTAAACAAACCCTAGACCACTATCCAAAAGGACAAGAGAGGAGCAGCAACACAAATACAGACAACAGTGCAGTAAATATAATGGGGCAATGCCTTCGCTCAGGAGAAAGGGGCTGTGCTGATTCCATGTATTATTAATTAAACTCCTGTTGTATAGGATGTGGCTATAAATTAGTATTTTTTCAGTAATATAACCTGTCCTCATTTCCATTCTTCTTCTCTCAAAACACTGCAGTGCTGCTGACTGGCATCTCAAATGAAAGATGGAAAAAATGCAAGACCGTAAGTTGTTGTTGCATAATTTCCTGTGGTATTACAAACATGAATTCCAAAAATTGGTCTATTTTCCATTAAAACCATTCCTTCTGCAGCTCCAAGACTACATAGCTAGGGAGCAGAAGATAACAATCTAGTTACTTTCTTGAAATAGTGCTCAAGGCCAGGTTGGATGGGGCTTGGGGCAACCTGGTCTTGTGGAAATGTCTCTGCCCTTGGCAGGGGGGTTGAACAAGATGAGTTTAAGGTTCCTTCCAACCCAAAATATTCTGGGATTCAGTGAGGCAGGGCTTACCTTTGGTCACAGAGGAAGATGGCCCCATAGTCCTGGCGGTGCCTGATGACCCGGCCGATGGCCTGGTTGACAGCCCGGGACGCCTGCTGACTGTACCACTCACGTCCAGACAGATACTGCAAGAGGTAGGAGGAAGAATTAACATTATTTACCAGGTAAAATACGTTCTCTGTACTGTACAGTCACTACTTTTTCCTAAAGAAATAAAAAGTACAGAACAGATGTTGGATAGTGTCAACCAGGTGTACTGACAAATCTCAAAGAGCTGAGGAAAACCAAACACAGGTGGACTCAAAAGTCACACCTGATTTACAGAGCACAGAAAACTCAAGCAGTGATGTCCAGCTGGAGAAGCTATTTCCTATATGGTGTACTCAGAGCCTTGGTAGTACAACAGATTCACCGTATTCCTTAAGACCTTTAGACCCCAACACACACCACCACACTTCCAAAACAATAAATCCCAAACCAGGCAGTACAGGCCATTCTTCTTGCCCACGCTCTCTCTGGATGAAATACATCTCTCAGAATGAGAGATGGATAACACACATACAAAGATTTTGATTTAAACTTTAATTACATCCTTTTTTGGGGTCTATATTTAAGACTGTACCAGAATTTGGAACCCTCAACACTATTTAAAAAAGGTGGCTGTATTTGTGACAAATTCCCAAGGCTGTTTGCATTTTTGATATTCATGGTCCCATGAAGCTGAGAGGATAAAAAAATCCAAAACCCACTAGGACAAGAGGGAGAACCAATGACATGAATATGCAAACAGCCAAGAGTGAGAAGCTGCCCAGTCTTACCTGTGCACCTGCACCACTTTTCCTCATCTCATCCAGGAATTGCATCTTTAAAATGACTCTGGGCTCCATACGAGGGGGAAATGGAAGCCCAGTAATGATCACTCCTCGTCCATTTATGTCTGCAAAGTCCAAGCCTTCACTGGCCTGCAGGGACAGAGTTTTCCATCATCAGCAGGGTTTGAAGTGACATTTCAGAGCAATTCAGTAGTTATTGGACCTTTTTCTCAATTCAATTAATTCCCTGGCCAAGTGTAGTTTATCGATAGCTTCAATGAATAGTTTCAACCAGTTTTTTTGGTTTTTTTCTTTTATTGTCAGGAGTTTAAACTTGGCTTTTTCATCTGCCAAAGCACAGCTCAGTCAACCCTGTTAATGGCTGGCCTGTTCCTAGATAAGAACAGCTGTACTGAAAACGTGTCAACACATTTGTTTAAACCTTCCACACTCTGAATTGTTGACAAGACGTAACATTGCAAACCTTCTCTGACAGTAAAAATTAACAGAATCATTTCAAAGCAATAAGAGAAAGCCATCAGATTCACCAGACTATAGTGCCATATCCAGCAGCTGTGCTGTTGACATCTCATCAAGTATTTGTCACTCATGTCCCCTGTACACGCTCACTGTGCTGGCAAACCACTTTGTGAAATTAATAAAGTTGAACAGACTGAAAAAAATTAAGGGGGGGGGGGGGGGGNGTTCTGTTTTTCAGCTGAATCAATTCTCCAAGTCTCAGCAACAAGACTTGAGAGAGCTACTCAAGCTCTTTTAAGGGCTGTTAAAGTCTTTTCTTCACTCTAACAGCCTCTTTGGAGACTGGGACCAAGGTTTCAAAAGTTGGATCTTCTCCTGGTACACAGTAAACAGCAGCAAAGAGGCTCCAAGAGTAATTTCACAAATATTTCCACTGATAAACATAAGTCAATTTACCAGCACTGGAAGATGCAAAGGAAAGGTCATCAAATGTGTCCAGACACATGAAGTTGACAAAGCAAGTGTTTTAAAGCTGAGCATAATGTCTGCTTTGCACCAGTATTGTTTTAACTTGTTTCATTACAGTTCTCCAGAACAGCTGTTCTCATCTCATGGGCTATGTTTTCAGTGAGCAGTCAACATGAAATGCAAGTATGATGCTCACCCACTTCAGAGAAATCAAAATGTGTACCTTTAATAAAAACAGGAGTGAATCATACAAAAATGTGACCTAATTTTGAAAAAGCTTCAGAGCACTTGGGTTTTTTCCCCACATATAATTACAGTCAAATAACGGAAATGTATTGAAATCCAAAATGAAGGGGTTTTTTATCAATTATATAACCTGATCTCAGATGAAACAAAATCTCAGTTACATTACCTTGCCCCGACACACTGCCAAAAATGTAGCTCCATTGGACTTAGGACAGGTGACTTTATCATAGTAGGCATCAATAACCTAAAACATAAACAAGTTTAAGAGGAAGAATGGTATTATCCTGTACTAACTAAATTTGATCTAAACTGTGATTAATTTGGCTTAGAATAATTGCCTTTACTTTTGACTAATTGCAAATGTGAGAAGCCATTTTCTCAGCAAAATCCTTTTATCACTGCAAAAGCCAGAACACATCTGAGTAAGCATAAAAAAATTCAGATATTTCTGATGAGAGGATGGACCAACCTGTGTTTCTGCAGATTGTTAAGTAAAATAGACAAAACAGGAAGTCAATTCTCAGTTATTAATTATTCTAAGAAGCAAACAGAATGGTCATAAATAAACAGGATGACACTGCACAGTTCTTTAACATCCAAAGCAGGATGAGCTGGGAGGAAAAGTCCTGCAGGACGTTCACAAACACTGACTACTGAATTGACAGCTCTCCACCAGCTCCATTACTCAGCACTTGTGTACATTAGCTGCTGTTACATCACCAGATTTAAATGAAGACTGAACCCTACATGGCCAGACAAGAGAGGAAAGGAAGGATGCACAGGAAAATTACACTTCGAAGAAGCACTCAGTTTTACTTTCCCCCTAGGCCAAGAACTGGGGTGTTCCACACCCAATGCACCTTAGAGAAGCTCATTAAATATAGAATCAGTTTCTGGAAATAAAAGAGGTATGTAATGCAAATAATCAACCTCTGAAAAGCTTCCTTTGTTCCTTGGTTCCACAAACATTGGCTTCACTTCTTCTATTCTTTTGGCAAAATCATGCTCCTGTTAGAAAGAGAAGGAACAGGTCAGAAATGCCAAGTGAGCTCACACCACAATTAGAGAAACACACAGAAATGGTCATTAACTTCCCCACCACAGCCTGTTCCTCTCTTGCCAAACACAGGAAGAGATGGAAGCAGAAACATGCAACTCCCTGAGAGCACTAACAGTGATTCCTTGCAGTTGGTGCACCTCAGACAGGCAGATGGGAGAGTTCCAACACCCACTTCCAGTCCCACTCCACAGCATAAAACCTCTGTCTTTTCAAGGAGCATGTAAACCAAAACTGTTGTAGCAAATCTCACCAGGGACATTCAACTCATGAGCACAGAAGTACCAGAAGTTACAGTTGCAATGGTTACAAATTAAAAATATAGGAGATATGCTCATATTGGGATTTTTTCTCCCATGTGTTGAAACACAGAGACCAATTCTAATTCAGAGGTTTAAAAAAGAAAGGTCTGTGAACTAAATAAAATGTGCCATCAGATGGAATAATATATTAAGATTGTTTTGGGTTTGGTTGGATTGTTCTGCTTTCTACAGCACTGCACAGTATATTGTGATCAAAATAAAAGAATCCTTACATGAGATTTTACTTTCCAGATTTTATAATTTCCTTATTAACAAAGAATTTTTCATAGAACGCCAGAATGTTTTGGGTTGGAAGGGCCCTCAATAATCATCTGGTTCCAACCCCCTGCCACGAGCAGTGACTTCTTCCACTAGAAGGTTTTTAATTAACGTGGTTAAATGGAATAACTACAAGCTGTCTGATGCATGTAACCAAACCTCCTAATAAAGGCAGAGCAGTGAACATACTCTCCAGTATTCCAGGCTCTTATCCATGACAGGATAGGATGGGAAGAACACCAACAGCCCATGTGGCACAACTCGCACAAGGTTACCTGCAGTGAGATAAGACAAGGGTGTAGCTCAGGGCATTTTCATTCTCCAGGGATGGAGAACCTGGACTGCAGAGGAAAAACAACAGCATGGCCTCCTTCCAAAATATTTTCTACTTTCTTGACATGAATGATTGTGTATTAGAAGTTGTTTCATTTCTTAAAATCATTTGATAATCTTGTAAGCTTTAACATAGAACCAAACTAGCCTTCATTTCTTCTCCATGTCCTTCAGGCATTTCTAGATTTAACAGATTCTTTTCAATAGTGTTAGCCAAGCTACACAAATGCTCCTCTTTTATTCTGTCCTTACATGTTATGACTTTATAATTTTATTACATTTATAAAACATTACCAAAACAATAAATGCTGACTTCAGGCAGGCTTGACAAAGTTTAAAATATCACCAAAAATTGCACTGATTTCCTGTAATCCTCAATTGCTCTGCTCATCCTTGGCTGCATCATCTCTGGCTATTGATTTCCTAGTTTAGCCACTTCCTGATTGCGTTTAGGAACCAAACTTTTGACTCAAACAGAAACTCCTGACAATAAATATGAAGTCCAGACTTGGAAATATGAAGCCAGGGACTCAATTTTGTGTGCTATTACCACAGCCAGCTGCCTTGAGCAAGCAGAAACACAGAAAACCAGACAGCAGTGAGATATGCACTGCAACTCTGTACCTTTCTCTTACTGAATATTCTTTAACATTGGCCTTTCTAAATTTCCAAAAATCCTGGGCATGAACCCATTTCTGAAATCCACACACTTCACTTACCAATTGTTTTCCCCAGAGAAGATAAATAATCCTCTGAAAACCTATGAAAAAGAAAAATCAAGTAACACCATTGCATTTCCTTTTCTATGTTTTTCATCCACACTGACCTCCTTTGATATTGATCTAAACTGGCATTTCCAGACTCTCAGTTGCTCTCCCTCCTGTGGCAAGCACCAACACCAAGGGCAAGAACTAATAATACCTTGGCTACATTTTACTAATACTATGAAATATCATTATTGATAGCTCTAAAGATGATCTAAACTTCAATACTTCAAAATGCACAGGTAAAAATGGGCTGCCACGTGAGTAACAAGACACATGTGAGAGCTCTGCCAGAAAAGTCTGCCAAGCCTGAATAACGTTACAACAATTTAAAATAATTGATGAATTAGGTGTGGTGTTGCTGCAGGTTTTGGTTACTATGGTTATTGTTTAGTAAACCACTTTATCTTTGGTTGAAGAAGTTCTGCTCTCCATTAAGCCATCTTCCAGACCTGACTGAAAAATCCCCTGTTCTCTCATGCCTTTATGTTCCTTTCTTTTTAGTGCCCTGTAGTTCTGTGTACTGTTTTCTCAGAAAATTTATATATGCAGGGAAAAACCCTAACATATATACTCTTGTAAAACCTACAAATGCCAGTATCAACAGAGATGTTGTCAAGACACAATGAACACTGTGAATACCTTTCCTTCAAAAAATCCCCATGTTCTAAAGCCTTGGAGGGGTGGAATTCCCAACCCTCCTTCTTTAAAAGACAGTATCTTCAACAGAATTGAAATGGCACATTAAAACTTCTGAAAATGAGAAATCCAGTCTAAGGGTTTTCCAGATTAGGACATCTCTGTAAAAATCCATAACAATTGCCGAGTCCTTTTCCAGTTCTACGGAACATTTGGCCTTTGCTGGCAGCAGAAGCTGCCAACTCTGAACAACAGATAGACAGAGGCAAAGTGATGGAAGGCCAGATGAGCAAGAAAAATGATGATGAAAAGCTTGACAAATATTTGGACATGTTTTCCTTAAGTAGGCAACCCAGAGGTGAAAGAGAGGCTGGGCATGGTGACAAGCTTTAAAGATAAAAATAGTTATTGCAAAGGTCACTCATGTTACAAGCCATTTAAGCCTTCAGCAAAAAAAAATCTGGATGGGGTTCAGGGCAGCTCCTGGGGGATGGCTGTGGGTGCAGGTCCCAGCTGAGGCTGGTCAGGGCCATCAAGGACTGTCAGTGCCTTGGTACCTGATCCCTTCCAGACCTCCTGTTCTAAATTTTCAGTAGGAGTGGTGGTGTTATTCAGCATTTATCCAAGAAAACCACTACAGATCCCTTCTAGAATACTACTGCTAACAGAACCCAAAACATTGGAACCCAAAACTTCAAAGCAGGATTCCACATAGAAGTTCATTACCTTCTTTCAAAGGTGGAAGTAAGCACAGTTCCATCAGGTCCCTTTGGAATGATCCCAACCCAGAGCTGGTGTTTATCAATTACATGAGGATTCTCCAGGCAAACAGGAAAAGGGCTGGAGAAAAAAAGAAGATGATCCCAGTCACATTCGTATGATTCCCTACCAGTTCCAGAACCACAGGATCATGGAATGGTTTGTTTAGGAGGGACCTTAAAGCTCATCTCATTCCACCCTTCTGCCATGGGCAGGGACATGTTCCACTAGCCCAGGGTGCTCCAAGCCCTCTCCAGCTTGGCCTTGAGCACTTCCAGGGATGGTGCAGCCACAGCTTCTCTGGGCACACAGAACACTTTAAAATCCTGAGATAAAACCTAAATCCATGAGAGCAGATTGTGCATTTTTCAGGAATGGCAGTGTTCCCACACCCAGGTACTCACATCTGCATTTCCATTGTAAATGATGAGAGGGGAGAGAGTGTCCCACTGGTGAGGATGATTGTCCTGACCCCCTGTCGAACGAGCTCGTGCATGCTGTACCCAGGGCTGAAACACCAGTAGCTTAAAGTCTTCCCTGCATTAAATAAAAAGAAAACAATAAGCAGGCAGTCAAAGTGGAAAAACTAAACTATGACCAGCACATGGCACATTGCACCTGAACCTCTGAGAGTAAACTAGACAGCATCCAAAGTTAAAATTCCAGATGTATGGTATGTCCTGCTTCAGTTCTTCCCAGATTTAATGATTTTTAATTAAAACATCACTGCTCCCTCGTAATCTAACAAGAAAGTATGTCCAACCTTGCCCTTCCTTGAAAAAAGAACCCCTTCTCTATGAGGAACTTCCTATATATCTATATAGGCTATAAATCTTTCACCTAAGCTTCCCACTTTCCCCACAGTCAACTCCCAAATGTTTCAATTTCTGCTCAAATCTTTTGTAGGATGTGGTGACATATATACATACATATAGATAAACACACACATATATGTATTTTTGTGTGTGACTGAAAATATTTAAGTTATCAACAGGAAGAATATTAAGAAAAATAAATAAATCACATCAGCCATTTCTTTCATTGATCAGCTCAAGCCTGCTGAAAACTGCATCAGCTTCTCAGAGAAGGGAATGAGAATAATATCCATGTCAAGAACAAGAGCAGCCTAATAAAACATCAGCTTTTGTTTCTGTTTCTGTTTCTGCTCTGCATGATTAGTCTCAGTGACAAAAATAAATACTTCTCACCCTGCTCTGCATGATTAGTTTCAATGACAAAAATACATACCTCTTACCCAAGTATCACGTGCATTTCTTTTAAATCTACACACATCAATCAAGATGTGCGTAAATCAAGAAAGACTTCATTTCTGAAAGCAAAAGCTGACATCTTCAGGAAATCCCCATTAATATCTGCCCAGTGAGTCACTGCTTAGAATTACAAACGAACATTTACTCTAAAGTTTTACCCTTTCATCTCATTTGAACAAACACATCCAGACAACGTCCAAATTCTAGAAGACTTGCATTCCAAAATTCAGCAAATTCTGTATCTTTCTAGCTCACACTAACAAATTAGTTTGGATCTGGTGCAAACTAGTTTGGATCTGTGTATGGACAGGCCAGTGAGTATCTACAGACAACAACAAAGTCACTCAGCCAGGAACCCAAGAAATCCCTGCACAAAACCAAACTGGGCTGACATGGGATGGCCTGGAAAAGGACACCAACCCCTCATGTCTGCTCCTCCAGTGCTTAGCTGGAAACACATTTCTGTAACCCAGTATGACAACTGCCAGGCACCAGCTCCTGGACAAGCTGGGACTGCTGTACATTTTTAGCCTGGTGTGCTGCAATTTAAGCTTAACAACAATTTTCAACCATTTTCAAGGTCCCATTCACTGGCAGGAAGTGTTGAGTGTTAAACAAAGCTGACTTCTGCAGAAGCTTTTTCCATTCCTGGTACAACGACAGCTAATGCAAGGAGAAATGGCTTGCTAATAGTTTACAACATGATGATTTTGAGCAAATCATGAATAAGAGCATTTTAACTTAATGCTCTGCAACAGTCCAATATTGTTGACATAAACAGCATCTGTTCCCAGATGACTCAAGCAGGAATCTCATCAGCTGTCCCAAGCTATGCCCCTTCTCCTCACCAATTACTCTGTAGAGAATGATGTTTGAGTGGATAACTTCCACAAAATCTCTGGAAAACAGCTGTTCTTAAATGCTTGAATTATTTCTATACTATTTGCTATATCATTATAGGAAATACCATGTCTGGCCTCTGCCAGGCTTACACCAAGCACAAGTCTCAGCATACTCAGGTGTGTTACACAGGTACTTGCAAATACTGGTTTTATTTGAAAAGCAATTATATCAGAATCCCAGAATTCACCTAAAAGTGCTTGTATTAGCCTCTTCCTGCACCCATCTTTAACCACATCTACTCAGAATTATTCCTGTATCTTAAAAATCCAATTGAGCAATATCTCAGGAAAATAACATTTGCAGATTACCAAACTAATGTTTCATGGAAACATTTATGGGGACATTATGTGCAAACCCAGTAAATTCTTTGAAATTCATTATTTGAAAAATGTTACTTTTGTCCTTAGAAGAAGGACTTCCATGAAACAGATACTTACATACTCATGAGTACCTAACTGGTAATTAAGCAGATAATTATGAGGCAATGTATTTACAAAAATCCCTGAAGAGTGCTCTGTTAAGAAGACTTAGGTAAAGGGATCTGCATCTGTCTTCTCTAACTGAAAACGTTTTGTTTTCAACCTAATTATTAAAAAAATAAATTAAAAAATCAGAAAGAATGAATGCTGTAATCCAACAAAGCCAAGCTTGGTGCTGCTTTACAGGAGCATTAGGATAAGCCTTTGATTCAGAAGCCAAGTTTCTTTTCTCTTAAATATATGGTTTTGAAGGATGGTTATATTGAGGCAATTCCAGAAACTGGGTTCTGCAGAACGTAAGGAACAAGAACAGGTGGGAGGTGGGAGACAAGGAGAGGGAGAAATCCCAGTTGAACTGGAAAGTATAGTTGAAGCTGAAACCATCAAGAACTGACAACACTGAAGAATTTAGGATTGCTCAAATTTAGTTGCTCAAAGTAGGAAGTTTCACAAAGTAGGTCACCCTGGAAAGGTAAAAATGCCCCAAGGCATGACATTTTCTGCCAAAGAATTCACATGATGTGGACAAGATCTCTGGCACATCACCTTCCCTACAGAGCTCCAAAATGAGTCAACAAACTGTAGCGCCTGCACAATGTGAACCATTTCAACTGAGATTGAGAACTTTCATGGAATTTACTCTTACACCACATTTGACAAACATTTTTGCCATCATAACCATACCTGAACCCCTTTCTTGCCAAAGGCAGTTATAGCCTTATTCAACACTAATTTTGTGTTTAACTCGACACAGTTGTACAGAGAAATCCAGCTGGTGTGAGGAGAACAGAACATGTCATGAGCCCCAGTATCGACCTGAGGGCTGGAGGAGAGTTCCCCATTCTTGGCTGCTCTTAAGATTTTCTCTACACCAATACAAACAACAGTTCCATAACAGAGATGATCTTCTTTCACCAGAATCATTGCCCTAAAAGAATTCCAGCAGTGCACAAAACACCAGTGGTACAAGAAATTCTTATATTGAGATGGCACAGGTCACCTCCTCTTGAGAAATAACTATAAAAATGAAAAGCTTGTCCCCAGCTCATTGTATCCACAATTGAACTGCACTTGTTTTCCTCTATTGGAATCAGAAAAGAGCACTTGAGGAGTTTTCAATCCAGCTTTTGCATGAACCTCCCCAAGGGCAGTCCTGTACCTTGTCTTTTTGAAGATGATGAATTCCAGAGATCTGTCCTTTGTTTCTTTTTCTGATTACCATTATCCACATGAATATGTACCTGAAGGAAAGTAACAAACACTTCTAGCAATGGCTGCAGAAACCATCCCTTGCACTTCATCCCTCAAAAAAACCTGGCCCACATTAAGAATAATTAATGCAATCAGTGTCACTTTCATAGAGTCACTAAGGTTATATAACTTCCTGTTTCTTTTCTATTTTGCTTCCAGCATTTCATAACTAAGGAGCAAAAAAGTGCACCACCATTCAACCAGTCATTTTTGATTCAGATGATGGGAGCAGCTTTTCATGGGCTGACCCAAGCAGAGACGAAGAACCCAACATTTTGGATATGTCCACCAGCATAAAGCACACAGATTAAATGCAGAACACTGTCATGGTGTAAAGATTTGCTTCATTTGACAACAAAACTAGTACCAAGTCTTAATGTGATATCTAGAAAAAGATCAGTTCCTAAAATTCATCATAACAACACATCCCACAAATTCCAAACTTAAAACAAATTAAAACCATTTCAGTAAGGAGGTTCAGTGGTTCTGTTGCATGTGCTTAGCACTGGCCTAAACTAAAAACACATTACTGGAAGAACACATCAATTCTTGCTTAATATCCCATATCAGAATTTTCTGAAAATCCCATTTGCTGCACATTCATAATTTAATTTACAAGTTCCTTTAAAATTTGTGTTCCTCTTCAGAGTCTAAATTAAATACAGTTCCTTTGGTGTAGTTTTGGTTTTCTGGGGGTTTTTTTTTTGGTTTGGTTTTTTGTTTTTTGGGGTGTTTTTTTGTTGTGTCTTCTTTTTTTCTCCCTGTAATCAAGATCATTTGCTGTACTATCCACATCCTCCCAAGTCTTAGATACACAACACACAGACATTAAATGCTGTGAGGAAAAACACAGCACACAAAGCCTCCCATACCTTGTAATATTTAGATATTGCCTGACGTGGCAGGAACCCTGTTGTGACTCCTTCTGGAGGATCGATGCTGAACACTGTCTGGAAAGTGGAGGGAAACAGAATCAGAAACAGAATTATTTTGGTTGGAAATGACCTCCAAGATCGTTGAATCCAACCTGTGACTGATCCCCACCTTGTCACCCAGCCCAGAGCACTGAGTGCCACGTCCACGAGTTCCTCCAACACCTCCAGGGATGGGAACTCCACCACTTCCCTGGGCAGCCCCTTCCAATGCCTGACAACCCTTTCCATGAAGAAATTCCTCCTGATGTCCAACCTGAACTTCCCCTAGCACAGCATGAGATCATTTCCTCTTCTCCTGTCCCTGTTCCCTGGGAGCAGAGCCCAACTCCACCTGGCTGCACCCTCCTGTCAGGGAGTTGTAGAGAACAAGATCCCTCCCCCCTGAGCCTCCTTTTCTCCAGGCTGAGCCCCACCCCAGCTCCCACAGTGGCTCCTGGTGCTCCAGACCCCTCCTCAGCTCTGTCCCCTTCTGTGGACACGCTCCAGCCCCTCAATGTCCTTCTTGTCATGAGGGTCCCAGAACTGGACACAGAACTGGAGGTGAGGCTTCACCACTGCCCAGAGGGACAATCACCTCCCTGCTCCTGCTGGCCATGTTATTTTTGATACATACATACACATACATCCTTTGGATTTTTGCTTCCAGTAAAATCCCTAATGTGTATTTGCACTGAGAAGTGTCTCCACAAAAGTTACTGCTGCGACAACCTTAAATTTATTTCCTTACTCTTGTTATCAAATAAGACAGAGAACCTTGAATAAATATAGTTCCTTCAGGCGACTCCTGCTACCCACATGGTGCTCTCATTGTTCCAAAAACTGCAAGCCAATATCTAAATATACTCAAATTATACAAATGACAATATTATTATTCACAATGGTCATGACTCTGTGGATAAACAAACATTCTTATATAAGAGATCAGTCACAACCAAGCATAGAAGAACTCTTTGAGTTCCCTCAGCTTAAAATTTAATCTGTGGTCCCTCTGCTAATAACACTCTGCTTAAAAAAACAATCAAGTTGTAACCATATCTAATTGTCTACATATTAAATTAAAAGCTTCAGTCAGAGTTATGCTTTTCCCCCCTTTCCTGTATGTGATGTCTCATGACTACAGATGATGCTCTTTCAAACGTAAGGCACCCCAGTGCAACTTCAATGAAAACAGCTGTGGCTCTCAAATATTTACAACTCTGTTAATTTTTCTAAACAAATTTTCTCCAGACATTGATAGGAATTACCCAAGCTCATAAGAGATTCAACTAGTTACAAGATGTTCCCCAGCCATTAACAAAAAAAAAGCACTTTTCCTGGAAATATTTACTTCTGAAAAATAGCCAAAGATATGGTGTACAAAGGACATTTTGGTAAGTGTTCTTTGAAAAGGAAGAAAAAAAAAATTACTATTAATTAAAACAAGTGGGTAATAAATTAAGACTCAGAGAAAAGGCTTTGAAAGATGCAAACACTGTTTACCCAACGAAAGCTCCATCCTAGTCCCACCCATCTCAAGATGTCAGATCCTTTGCTGTCACTGTCCACATGCATGTCCACAGCAGCAGAAAAGGGATCTGAGCTTTCTCCTCCAAATTCAAACCTCCTTTTATCTATCCACAGCCCAAAAGAGCACACACAGACAATTATTCCAAGTTGGTCAACAGTCCTCTGGGATCAGGGGACCTGGTTTTTACTTTTGAATTTTCTCATCTCTCAATAGGCTTTGAAACCCTGAGAAATTAATTTAAGTCAGGCTCACCTGACCTTCCCTTTAGAAAGCAACATCTTCCAGTACAAACCATTTGATGCCAGTGTACACAAACCACTACTCCTGTACTGGAACACACATGAAGGTTTTGTTTAACCACTGCTAGAAGAAAAATCCTATGTATGCCACTGTGCATGCACCCTCACAAATACCCAGGCACTCAGAGTTCAGTGTTGCACGTCTGCCAGGACCATCCCAAACACACCCAGGTAACCTGTCTTTTTCAGACAGTCTGCAGAGTCTGAATATATTTTTCATTTTCAGTTTTAAACAGGGTGTTAATCTCTGGTGCCCTTTTGCACACATATATTTGGCAGACCACTGGCCCACTGCACCTCTGAGTTTTATGGGGCTTGGATTTTCATAATCAAAGTTTTGGAAGTGTACAACAGGGAGACAACTGACAGCATTATGTGGTTACCTGCAAGTGTCAAATTCAGTTCCTATGGAACTGAAAAGTCTTTCATTTTAGACATGTCATAAGTTAATAATTAAATGAAAAAAAAAACCGTTAAACTATCTTTTGTTTGCTTTATTCCTTACCCTCTATTGTTATTTCATGAGATGATCTCATATTCCTAAATACTGCTGCAAACAAGTTCAGTGACCCAGCTCCACCTGGTGGATGCTAAAGCCTAGCCAAAACTTAAATCCAGCATCACCAAAAAGGGAGACCAGAACTATACAAGAACCACCTGGGTAAAAATCAGATTAATCCATCCCATCAGGCAGCAGCATTCTCCTCAAAAATTACAAACTTGCACCATTGCACAAGTGTACATCCCAACAAGAATAAAATTGACCCAATGTCCTTCCACATCTTTTAAACCAACTTTTCTATCCTTCAGGTATTTATAGAAGAAGCATTAAATATTTACCTGGATAATATCTGAGACCTTATGCAATCCAGATGTATTGATAAATATGCCAGTACCTGAAGAAAGCAACACAGGATTACTCTTAAAATACATCCTCTTGTGTATAGCCACACCTTATCTGAATAGCTCAACACTCTGAATATGATTTGAAAATACTCTCTGAATCAAGTAATTTATTTCAAGTTTTTCATCATTATTTAAGATGCAAAGAGAAATATGAAACTGGCATTCCATGTCTGACACACTGGGAAGCTGTCATCCTAGAAAATTACATACACTTCTTAAAGCTCCTCTGCATTAAAAATGGGAAAGGAGCTAATTACAGCAGCAATTAGAGGAGCAATTAAAAGAACATATGAAACATACTGATGGTGGGGATTTTGCAGCAGAAACTAACAACAGATGCACTTGTCAGGCCAGAATGCAAATGGCCTAAAAGGAGAAAGGTGCTGGGCAAAGAAAAAAGGAAGGGTGGATGTGTCATCCAAGGATCCCCTTGCAGAAGTGACAGTCTGTGTTCTACTCCCTTCAATGTTTTTTCTGAAGAGTCTGCTGGTAAGAGCTAAATCATTTTCTTAACACATGTAGAAGTTGAAAAATTTTCTTTACAGACGAGTAATTTAAGAACAAGTTGCTGACAGATATTAGAATAGAAGCTTGTTAAATCAAGGGAAAAAAAAAGCAAACACAAACATATTATAGGATTCTCTACATTCCTGTCTTTTAACTCCAGGACCAAGGAAGAACTCAAGACACTAAAAGTACCATCAGCAAAATGTCAGCAGGCTTCACACCACAATCCATGTGGCTTTGGAGAAAAACAGTGTCTGTCCAAAAATCCTCTGTGTGGAAGGGTGGACCCATACATGGCTACACATTCATGTTTTGACACAAGGTGGTTCTCAGCATTAGTTCAGTTACATGAACAGACATAAAATATGTTTCCCAGCAGAGAACCCTGCAAGTCTAAATAAAAAAACAAGTCCTTAAGGGCAGATTTTAGCTTACAGAAGCTTTATCTGATTGTCTCCCCTAACAATGCAAATTTCCAGTTATTTACACTAAAGAGGAAAGTCTGAGTAAAACAGCTAAAAATGTTCATGCTCTTACGGCCTGAAAGAAACTGTAAAATCTGCTCCAGTGACTCCAAAAGGGAGGATTTGGTCTGCCACGTTATTTGGGCCTCTGCAAACAGATCAAAGATGTAGCTGCAATTTACAAAGAAAAAGCAGAAATGGGTAAACACTGTAAAGAATCAAAGGGTACAAACAATGTTACTCTTTCAGAATAACAATTTCACCGAGTAGCATGTTTCTGTCTCCATTAGAATGAAAAATTTACAAGAATAAAAGCAAATACTTGATTATAAAGACAGTGCACAATACTGCCATGGCAGAAAGCCCAGACCACACAATTCCCTTTTTCCATCATTCCTCTCTAACATACAATCCATTATTAATTTAGAAGCAGATTGGCATGCAATTTCCATGATTTTTTTTTACCATGTACAACAGGCACCAGTTTAGAAATGGGCTTCCACAGCTCAGAGGTACATCAGGCACATCACTGCAGCATTGGTACCTCTGCTTAAATCATGACACAAAATTGAAAGAACCATAGTGAGGAGCTGAAGCTTCTACCAGCTCAGGAAGCCCAAACTGAGAATTTTCCACTCTTGAAATACTAAAAAAGGGAGTTTCTCCAAAAATAATGATTACTACAGATAGGGGGATTTAAGGAAAATGAAAACCTTGAATAAATATTATTCCCAGAAACTAGAATAGAGCTATAACCCCAACAACTGACCCAGCTTCAATTTGCTGTACTTTTAAATATTTAAACACATTAATAAGAAGACATTTACCTTCCCTCTTTGGTGACTCCACTACCATTTGCTGGCAGCTCCACTGCATCAATAGCACTTTCAAGTTGAAGAAGAATTTCTTTAGGAGAATTAAGAGGGAAAAAGTTAGGGTGCACAGAAAGCCATGTCTGGGACACATCTAAGTCACTTTTTCAAATGTACTTTATTACAAAGGCTGTTACAAAAGAGAGCAGCTTCTCTCAACTCTAGAAAAAAACCCAAAGTGACCAAAACCAATTTCCTGGATATCAACTTTAAATATTCATATTCGACTCTAAGAACTTCTATGCCCTCAATTCCTAGATGAAGCTGAAGTCAGCAGCTAAATGTTAAACTCTTCTTCAGACAGGGAAAATTGTTCTTGGAAATGCTTTGTATACATGAGATATCTCAAGCTCTTGCTGTTAACTTCAGGTTCTGACAGCAGAATGATGCAACTGATGAAATCCCAGCACACTGACAAGATTAGAAAACACGGAAACTTGTAACAAAGAAGGAAAAGACACATTCATCTGCCAAATCTCTCTTCTTGGGAAAAAACAAACGAAACATTTGAAAAAGTTCTTGGGAAGAGCCAAACAACTTAAGCCTCTATGGATGTCTCAGTTATAAGTAATGTATATGGCAATGCTACGTGAGCTCGATTTATAATTGCTGACCTTTTGAAACGGTTTCAACACTTTTCAACAACACGAAAAATAAACTTACTCTTAATCTTTGCTATATCTTCCAGTTCCATGTTCAGTCCTGTTGAAAAAAGTAAAGATTTCACAGAGGTTGTTTCACACCTATTTCATTCCCAGTTTCTTTATGCCTTTCCAGAAATTATGGCTATGAAGGTTAGAGTTGAGCGCAGGGAAAGATTTTTTGTGTTCTCTTTCATAACCCCCAGGTCACCTTGGCTTGATCAAATCTTCCAGTGTCTGGCAACAATAACTAACTAACAACAATTCATTTACTAATGAGAGTACAAATTTCCCAGAAACTTTCCCTAAAAGTTATTTTCCAGATCTTGGTAGTGGCACTTTACAATCCCAGAGAAACAATGATGTGTCACTGTCAACACACCTGAACTGGCCAACTCCATGTTGAATTCAGCATTGATTTCATTCTGTTGAACCACTTTGGCTTGTTCCTCCAGGACAACATTTATTGCATCCATTGCTGAAGCCAAATCATAGGGAGTCAAGTCAAAAGAAGAGGACTCCTCACACAACTTCTCCTAAAATATAAGGAATGGATGAATTATTCTGATCACCCTGTGTGCAGTTCGTTCAGGCAGTTGCAGACATGACAAAGTCCAGATGACCAGGCTTGATCCCATTTTTGATCTCCAGCTCAGGCTGGAGGATATTTTATAAACACTTGAAGATTTTGACTATTAGCAAGCATTGTTCTTTCTGAAATGTAGAATAGATTTTATCTCTTCCACATTGTCAACATCCCAGAGAGTACAGACAGACAGTAATTGTCTGATGCTGAAGCAGGAATTTTTTTTTACTTAGAGAATCAATTTGTTCTTCAAAAAAGCTATTCCTATACTTTCTATTTAAAAAGTAGTAATGTTTTAAACACTCAGGATTAGCAAACTTGACAAAACTTTCTCTGACTTTGAAAATTAAATCACGTATTGCTTCACCAGAAACTTTCATTCACAAAAAGAATCATTTTCCCTGATAAATAATGATAAACAATAAGGCCTAACCTACACAAATATTTGACTGTAATAGTGATGAAGAAATAAGTTATAAAGAAAAAATGATGAGTGATCTAATCAGAAAGAAATTAATTTTATTTCAGGATAATCACTAAATTTCCACATATTAACCTCGAAGAGACAGCACCATCAGATAACTATTGCAAAATGAGAAGCTGTTCTGGCTGATTTCTTCATGCAGACATCAATTAGTACTTCTATTTTTTCCCTTTGTAGTGCAGCACACTACAAAGGGAAAAACAAATCCAAACCCTAAACAACTGTGACCGGATTTCCACACATTTTTTCAACAGAAAGAGAGATGTTCTGATGAAAGGAGCAAATCCTGGATGCAGCTATGCAAGTCTCTCCAGTGAGGCAGAGCAGACCCGGGTGGCTGTTTACCAAAAGGACACCAGGCACTCAAACAACAAACCACAGCTGTTCAGCAGAAATCCCACTGGGAGACTGTGCCTTCGTGTGGCAGAGAAAGGGACATATTTCAAATGTTCCTTTGCATTTCATCATTTAGGAAAAGAGCTGCATTTCAAGCCAGCTAAAACGAAGAACACATAAGGCAGCATTATTTATTTTATTTCTTGCTTTCCTCTACAAGTGAGGACTTGGAAATATTACAAGAGTCCTGTCTGCCACCTACTGCACTTGGGAGAGCTGATGCAGCTGAGCTTCAAGAATGGGTCTTTCATGATTTCTTACACAGTGTTTTCTCAGAAGTCTCCAAGAAAAGAAGCACCTCATAAATCTGGAGATGTACCATTTAGAAAGAAACCACCACCTTTTAAAAAATCAGCAGTGTCAAACGACTGTTAATTAAACTACAATAATTTAACTGCCACAGAAACAAGAAATGTTCATTATAATGAATATTAACAACATACATCTGAGCACAGAGTTTACAGGCTGTTTGTAATAGGACAGGGTCTGTTTTACTCTTTGGATGCAGATTGAAAAATGGTAACAGACCAGACCAACACTCACCACATTGTGAGCTTCATCAAGGATCACCACAGTCCCCTTCAGGTCCAAGTTGTGTGATTTTCTGCTCTAAAGACAAAAATCAGAATAAGGAAATAGACAAAAAAGCCATTGAGAAATACAGATTTGATTGGCTGAGAAAGTGGATGATGAGATACTTTTTGGGTTTTCATGTATTTTGAAGTTGGGTTGGTTTTTTCCTCTGAGAAAACAGTAAGTAAAGGCTGTGGCTGCCCTCTACAGAAACCACAGAATCACTTTCTCTGGAAATGAAGGTGCTAAAATGTATCATATAAATGTTTACAGATGTTACAATTTGTAATAATAAAAAAAAAACCACCAGTTGTGCCATATTGAAATTAGTTTAACTGATTCGAGAAAGTTTAATTATTAATCTGAGTCACTTTGAGCCATTTTTGGCAATAGAGATCTGAGAGAAGTGGGGTGTAAAGCAGAGGATTTGCCTTGTATTTACAATTTTGTGCTCATGTTGCCTTTGCAAATGGATATTCTGGAAACTAGTACCCCCTCCAGTACCACGTCACTTCATTTCACAATGCTTCTCTGCTTATGGGGCTTAAGGGATTTTTTAAATTTAGTTTTTATTTTATTAAACTTTTGGTCTTCCTGCAGCAGTGGAGTGCAATCTGGCTTTTTTTATAATTCATGAATTACTCCAAGCTGCATGAAGATGTCAGCACATTTGTTTCCTCAACAAGAAGTTTTCAAACTCTCAACAAGGGTTTTCAAAGGTCTCATTTTCCATCCATGGAATACAGACAGCTCATTACAACTGTTTGTACACAAAGCCAGAAATTATTTCCAAGGGGTATGTCCAATCTCTACTGAAAGCTTCCTTATTCTGAAAATCATGCAGCAGCTGCAGAAACAAAAGTATCTCAGATTGCATGCAAGAATACTGCACAGTGTGTGACTGAAAATTTGTGTCCAGGAGATGAACATCAATCACCTAAAAATGGCACCACGGTCTGCAAAGATAATTCTAAAGATATAGAAAAATCTTAAACTTTTTTTTTTAATTATAGGAATGAATTCACAGAGAAAACAGAGAAAAACCCCAAATGGCATCCTCTATGGCCCTGAACTTGAACTGGGGTTTGGTCAGTTTTGAATCATACATAATGCATCCACTTGCTAGGCATCACTCCTCACTGTTTATCCACTAAAAGCCAACGTAAGACAAACAGAAGAACAGATTGTATATAAAAGCAAATTTACATGTTACCTTTGAGTCTAGTAAATAGTTGTAAGGCATAAAAATTATGTCTGCTTGCTGCTTCAGGCTTCGAGAGAGATAATAAGGACAAGCTCTGTTTAAATAAAAACCAAAACAGTACCGACTATAATGCTTGCAGAAATATTAAGAGAGTATTCAACATTCATGCACTATGATACACAAATGGATTAATAAAAGTGAACAGAGAAACAATTCTCACTATTTTCACAAGTCAGGGTGAGGAAGGTCAGAGGGGATCACTCACCTGTGTTTGTTTCCATTTTTAACCAAGTCTTCAATATCCATGATTGATTCAATCAGTTCTTTCTCTGTACTCTTTTCTGTAAAAGATGACATTAAAACCACCAGCTTAGGTGAAGGCATCACAAAAAGATTTTTTGTTACCCTGATCATCAAACTCATCAACTAATATTTCATTCTTGAAAGACAGTAACAGAGAAAAACACACAGAGGTGGATTCTGCCTACTCTTCCAAACCCCTCCACCTGCCTAGCAAATCCCTCTCACCAAAAAACAGGGCTTTGCTTCCAGGGGAAGTTAAGGTGAGCCACACTCACCTTCCACATTGTTATAGAAATGACAAGCACGAGCCATCACTTTCATCCGGCACATGTAGATCTGTAAAACAAAACCTATTTCAGCCCAGAGGAGAACAGCTTGTCAGGCACTGAAAGCAGGTTAAGGAGTGAAATCAGCTCTAACATCAGCTAATGAATAAATGCTAATCACAGTTCTTCAGCTTTAAAATCACATGTCCTGCTCACCTTGCAAGTTAGGCTCTTTTTTTGCAGCACAGAACACTCACATGCTCAGAGAAAAATGTGTTCTCTTTTCCCATTAATACTTTTCAAAACAGTAATCTTTGATATTGTAAAAATAACAGCTAAATCAATAACTGAAGCAATGCTTTGAAATTATTACTGCTCTTGACAAACACCTAAATAGCAGATCAGAAAGTAAACTACAAATTATTACCTGTCATGTTCTACACAGTGACATTTTTCTCTGGATAGAAAATGTCACCAGAGACTCAGAATTACATTTTGCACTCACAAAACTGAAAACGAAACAACTCCTAAAAAACACACTTTACAACTACTGTGTTTCCCTGCAGTCTCTTGTTGTCAAAAAATGTCAGGGTGAAGAATGACACAGAAATGAGACAAAAGCCTCCATGTTCTCCCTGAACATCCTCTCCAGGCTCTGATCTCACCTGCATGTGGTTGCCCTCCTGTCGCTTCACTTCAGGATTGATGCAGAGCTGCTCCCTGGATCCCAGCACACAAATCTTTGGCCTGGATACACAAAACTGAACATTAAAAATAAGGCACGACAGAACAGAGTTGTACGTGCTTAGATCCAATATACCAGAAGTGAAAGATTCAGGAGAAACAGATGATCCCACAGCAAGAGTCAGAGCCAGAACAAGTCAATTAGTCTGTCTGTAACTGCTGTGTGTGTTATTGGAGTTTGAGGCACTGTATCTCTGCTGGCAGTAGTGGGTGTTAATAAGCAGCAGCAGCTCACAGCAAGAAGTCACAAGCAGCAATTTACACCATCCACCACAAAATCTGGGTTCTGTTATGCCAGCTCAGCCCAGTCAGCTGTGGGCTGTCATCCATTACAAGCTTTCCCAGCTGGTTGTGATGTTCAGAGCAAGGTTAGGACAGAACTGATTCACTACAAACATTCACCATGGTTTGGGCTTTTCTGCTTATTACAAGGTTGTATATTTCCAAGGACTCCATAAACAAATGACTATGCCTGTCCAAAGAGCTCAGCCATACACTGGCATGGGAACAGCTGAAAACTGTAACAGGAACTGGTATAACAAAACCACAAAGGTCTTCATAGATTTATATCAGCCTGAGGAGTTCAACTTAGTAATGGCTTCCCACTGCCTTAAAAAATGCCCCCAGAAAAATATAGAGAGGGGAAATTGGAAAAGGTAACTTTATATGCTAATGTATCAAGTAAAAAACCAAAACCAGACTAAATTCAGAAAATTCCATGACTGAAGGAGAGAAGAGAAGCTGTGAAGTATTAAAATAAACCAAACCCATCAACAAAGAAAACCAGATTCTAAACATGCACATTAAAGGAACTACATTTCTCTGGATATCATCTTTTATGTGTTCATCCACAGAAGTTCAAACAATAACTACACCAGAGGGGTTCCTCTATCTTTTCCTTGAATAAGGACACTGCCCTAAATCATACTCACCTGTACACTGTGTTCTTTAATTCATTAATGACCTGTGTAAGCTGGGAGTGAGTCCTGGAGGCATAAATTATTTTTGGAATGTCAGTGTAATAAGCTGCCAAACAGAAGAGGAAAAAAAGCAGAAAGGCATTATAAGCATAGAAAGGAGAACTAGGGATATTCTTAGCCTCCTTCCCAGCTGGTACTATGGTAACAGTTTGCCTTGTAGAGACAGCAGGAAATGCTGTCATCTAACTATTCACATAAATAAAACAAGCTAAAGGAGTTTCTAAGAAACTAAAAAACTAACTGAGCTCCAAGAAAAACACAAAATGTGTAAAACACCTTGAAAATGTACAAAATGGTGAAACTGCGCCTCAGCTGCTCAACAATAGCTCTGTAACTTTTATAATTGTACATTTATTATAAAAGACAGACAAAAGCACTTGTTGACCAACATCCCTGAGGTGCAGAGGTGGTGGTACTCACTTGGGACATCCCCATCTGTGGCAGCAGTGCCCCAGGAGGACACAGGTCTGTCGGGGAAGAGCTCCACCCCGTTCATGCGCTGCGCAATTTTCCGGGCCGAGATGGTGTCCTTGAAGTGCTCCCGCCAGGCCAGGGTGGAGCACAGCAGGCAGAGGGTCTTTCCTGTGCCTGTAGGGCTCTCCAAAATGCCATTTACCTTCTTTGTTGGAGAAATAAAAGAGGGATTTAGGGGTTCAGTAGGACAGGTCTTGGTGCAGTACTGGATGTTCTCTGCCAAGGAGCAAACAGCAGCTGGCAGCCCCAGCAAGGAACACACACACACGAGGTCTAATCAACCTGTAGGACTCTCTAATTAACTTAATGAGGTTCAATCAAAAACCCAGAGCCAGCCATCAGATTTATTTAGCACAAAAATTCAACTCTCCACTCTTAGAGTCATTAGAGTGTGTCACATTTCAGCATAAAATACATGAAAATATGAGAAATTATTGAAAAAACAGCCCGGAAAGTGGCTCCCAGATAACAGGGTGTTGGTTTCCTTTAGGATTAAGGTTTTATCCCATGTCAGTTTAGGCAGAGAACTTTGTTAGCACTTGGAACATTTCATCCTACAGGATGTTACAACTTTTAAGTGTGTGGCAATACTAAAAATTGGAAAAAAGCAGCAGCTGAGCTCAAGTGTAGGAAAGGAATTTATATCATGAGCTCACAACACTTTGCGTTCAATGAGAGGAGGCACCAAGCAGGTACCATGATACAGAGCAATGCAGAGCCAGGTGGAAAGCCAAAGTTTCCACAATAAGCTTGTCTGGAGTCTCAGGAGAACAAGGACCATAAAGATGTGTCCAGAATAAAAAGATAACTACTGTGAAAAAAACTACTTTATTATTTTGACATTCATTCAGTAAAATTATCCTCTCACACAGCAAATGGAAAATTACACAAATAGTCCAAATATTAACAAGACAAGACCAAATCCCTCCTATGAGGAAAGGCTGAGATAATTGGGATGGGAGCCTGGAGAACAGAAATCTCCAAGGTGACTTAACTGGGGCCCTCCAGTTTCTGTAGGGGGCTATAGGAAACATGAAAAGGAACTTATTTACAAGGACCTGTATTAACTGCACAAGGAAGAATGGATTCCTACTGCCAGGTTTATATTGGAGATTAGAAAGAAATTCTTCCCTGTGAGGGTAGTGAGGCCCTGGCACAGGCTGTCCACAGAAGCTGTGGCTGCCCCATCCCTGGAAGTGTCCCAGGCCAGGTTAGATGGGGCTTGGAGCAACTTGGGATAGTGGAAGGTGTCCCTGCCCATGGGAGGAGGTGGAACAAGGTGAGCTTTAAGGTCCCTTCCAACCCAAACCATTCATAATTCTGTAATCAGACCCAGCCAGCCAAGGACAGACTGCATGAACACAAGCACTGCTTTCTCAGCCTTTCTTTTCCCAATTTAGGCAGGAACATCCTGTATAAATTTCTACTGTTTATCACCTGGCAGCCACGATTTTAATTACCACAGAGCAAAATAAAAACACAAGTAAAAGGTCAGAGAAGATCTGGAAAGGCAGCATACAAAACACATAAAGAAAACTTGAATTGTGACAACCTATTCTTAGAGAAATCATTTTGTTCAGTTAGAAATTACACACAGCTGGACACTCATACCTTTTGCAGACATTCCAGCACCTTGGCCATGTAGGCTTTCTGGCACGGGTAGGGCTGGAAGGGGAAATCCACCGTGATCCCATTCAGTGTGATCCTGGGCATGGTTCCTTCCCTGAGGTGCCTGCAAGGAAGGGCGGATGGTGATGACCCTGCTGTCACGGTGATATCAGGCCTTGATAGGGCTGGAAGAGACCTGAAAGTTCACCTCGTTCAACCCCCGCCAGGTGGGCAGGGACACATCCCAAGTTGCTCTAAGCCCCGTCCAACCTGGCCATGAAGATTTTCAGGGATGGGGCAGCCACAGCTTCTCTGGGCACCGTGTGCCAGTGCTGTCACCGCCCTCACGGGGATGAATTTCTTCCCGATATCGCATCTAACCCTGCCCTGTGTCAGGCTGAAGCCGTTCCCCTTTATCCTGTCACTCCAGGCCCTCCTAAATAGCTTCGCTCCATGTTTCCTGTCGGCCCCTTCAGGAACTGGAAGGATCAATTAGGTCACACCGCATCGGGACAGGCCCGGTACCAGCGGCTCCGCAGGAGGCCCACGGGCACTCGGGACCCGCTCCCGTTCCCGTACGGCCGGGCCCCACCGCCCGCTCCGGCCCTGCCCCCGCGTTCCCCGCGATCCCAGAGCCCTGATGCTCCAGCGTTCCCGTGTCCCCATATTGCCGTGTCCCGGTCCCCTCACAGCCCCGTGTCCCCGGGCCCGGGGCCCC
>VWZU01004608.1:100420-123768 GCA_013397095.1 Sterrhoptilus dennistouni
CGGGCCCGGGCCGGGGGGATCTCGGTGCCGCCCGGACCGGGGGGATCTCGGTGCAGCCCGGGCCGGGGGATCTCGGTGCAACCCGGGCCGGGGTGTCAGGGAGCGAGCGGAGCTGGGGACGTCTCATGAGGGGCCCCGGGCAGAAGCGGCGCAAGCCCGGTGGGGTTTGAGTGCTGGCGGGACTGAGGGAAACGGGTTCCGCTCCCCAGACAGGCCCCGGGTGGTTCAGCCGGAGGGGTCCGCAGCCGCTTCCCCCGGGGCGGAGGCCGAGGGTCGGCCACGAAGAGGCGGAATATCGGCTGTTCGCTCGCGAAAAGCTGCATTGCCAAAGCCTCCCAGCCCTGTAGTTGTCCCCCGCGCCAGGGTCACCCGAGCCTGGTGTTTCTCCCCTTTTGAAGGGCTCAGGAGCGTGTGATAAGCGATGCCCTTGGGCAGAGTTTGTCTCCCTGCTCCTCGCTGTGCTTTGTGCTGGGCTGGGCCACCCTTGGGCGGTGCTGCACGCACTGAGGGCAGAACACGGCAGGATTCTTTGTGAAACCCTCGGCGTTTGAGGTGGGAGGGTTCTGTGGCTTCATGTGGAGCCTCGTAGCTCCTGCGTTAGGAGCGGTAATGAATTCTGACGGGTCTCTTTTGTTAGGGGTGAATGTGCCACTCCTTTGTTCCCGGCTTTTCTCCAGCACGGTGCTCCCACCCTTCATTCCCCTGGCAGTGTATCCAGGCACGTCCAGGAATGGCTCTGTCGGCGTTCCAGGTTCTCGGGCCGTGTGATTGTGGTAAACTGCTCTGTCAGAATCTGGTTTTGATAAATGGATAGACATGGTTTGCCTGGATCCCCAAATTTTGTAAAACTATGTTTTATGCAGCTCTGTGAGAGAGAAGGCAGGAAGAAAATACTTTGTACTGGTCTCTGTGGTTTATTGCTGTAGCTCGTGCTGTCACTGCATAGATGTAGAACAGGATGTGGCTCCTTCTCATGTAGCTTTAAAATGCTTCACTCCTGGCCAGCTGCACAGCTTGTTTGTGTGTAAAACAGTTCTGATGTTGAAAGAAACAGACCTTAAACTATATAAGCTAAACGTTGTGTGGTCTGTTCTGTTCCCGAACTTGCTGTACCTTCTGTGTCATGGTGTTGGCTCAGGGGAGCTCATGGGTGTTGCCAGCACTTAAATTCCTTGAACTGAACTTCCCTGGATCATAAACTGTCTTTAATTGTAGGGAATGGGCTGGAGAACACTGAGTTATTCCTGTGGATCTTCACGTGCTCCACACAAAATGTAACAGCTGTTTTTGCTCATGTTTCCGACTGTGAACTCTTTAATGTGATACCAGTCACACACGATTAAACTGCAAAAGGTATTAGTTTGTAAAGATTGTGAAATGAGAGTGTGGGGTAACTTGAGGGGAGAAAAAAATGTTTAGAACTCCTCATAAATACATGAATACCGTGCTGTTGTTATTTCCTGTAAATACATCTCTCCCACATGGAAGAACAACGTCAGCAGTGTGTCAAAGGATACTATTTTGCCTTATTTCAGTGCTGTCGATAGCAGCAGTGTCACCTGCTGAGAGAGGGGAGCTGGGAGGTGACCAGCCCGAGGCAGGAGTGGCTGTGAGTCAGCAGGTGCCCGTGTCCAACAGCAAACATGAGTCAGCACAGGCACTCTGCAGCTCCTGGAGGCTGCTCCTCTGCACCAGTGACCTCACCTGACCAGGGCTGCAGGCTGCCTCCAGCATTGCTGCCCTTCTGAAAACAGAACAGAGGAACAGCTGTAAGTTTAGAGGGGAAAATGTGTTCTTTGTTGTGGAGGTTTAGTGAAGCTGCAGCATCTGTTGGGATAAAGACATGGTAAATAAAGTGTTGGTCTCACAGTGGATTGTCATCTGCCCAAGATAAACCCTGAGTTATTACAAAGCTGGAGTTTGGAGAGGAAGGAGGGAATTCAAAACTGTGTCTGAGCAGCACAGAGAGTTGTGTGACAGCCCCTCACCAGCCTGTCCCTTCCAGCCCAGCCAGGAGGAACCAGCCCTTCTCCACTTCTCACACATTACTGGGTTTTAAGATCTTGGATAAACTATTTTTCATTTTCAAGGAAAAAAAACCTAAAAACCAAACAGTGTACAAAATAAAAACCTTGGGAAAGATGACCTTTAACCTCTGTGGGGAAATGGCTGAACCACACCAGAGACCCCAGCAAGGGGAACACCGGTGCTCTACAGAAGTGCAAAGTGAATAATGGCTGTGTTGTTCAGAGGCTGCTTCTCTCTCTTCCAAGATGAGATCCAGATGCTGACAGAGGAGCAGGAATCTTCAGGAATGGGACAAAAGAGCCACAAGGGCCATCTGTGAAACTCCCGTGGTTGGCATGAAGGTTATTTACCCCTTTTCAGATAGGGGAGGACTGAGTTGCCATTTGTTGTCTTTCTGAGTCTTTTCTTTGCCCCCCAAATTGTTTGATTTCTTTCAATCCTGATAGTCCAGAGCCTTTCAGTCCATTTACTGTTGGGAAATAATGACACAGCTTTCCACCTTGACTTTCCAAATCATTTGTTCCCCATTTCTTACACAGTATATTCCAGTGGGACACATGGCCACAGCACCTTTAAATCATTCCACACCCTTTCCTTAATAAAAGGAATAAAATGTGTGCTGGATTGATGCCAAAACATCCAGAGTGTTGCAGGAGGTAGTCAGACCCTCTTGGGATTGCTGGGAATATCAAAGCCAGAGTTCATCCTGAACAGAAGGGGGAAATAATTCCAGCAGCCAGGTGCCTGGGATGGCTGCATTCCTCTGATCATGTTTCATTTTTGAAACACACACAAGATAACCTGTCAAGTCATAGAGATCCAATCCAAGGAGAAAGTCAAGAGAGCTGGAACTACAAAACAAGGGCTTGGACAGAACAGGGAGCAGTTAAAGGTTGTAAAAAAACTCCTGTTGCAAACACAGATTGAAAATGTGTGGATAGTGTTAATTTTATTCTGAGTTAAATATTTTCTTTATTTTCTTCCACAACTGTGTTAGACTAGGACACTGGGAGATTGGGGGAAAAATTTAGAAAGAAGAAAAATCTCTGTCTTTCTAACTGAATTTAGTAGGCAGTGTTTATGGTTTCTGCCCCTGAGCAAGCCAGAGCACTGGCAGGTATTCCAACAACCTGTGGTTCTCTGCAGCAGCTGGAATTGTTTGGGAGTGTCTGCATTGCAGCGTGCCAGGAGATGTGTGGGTTTGGGAGGATTCCTTGCTCCCAAGTGTGTGTGTGCTGCTCTAAAAGCACAGAAGCATTGGCCCCTGGCAATAGCCACAAATGGAAATTATAGAAAACAGACAGAAAATTATAAGAAAATAGGTTCTGATGCCTAGGGTGGGGGAGAAACCCAGAGAATTCTCAATGAAATCAAAAGGGTCCATTCTTCTCTTTCTCCTCTACTTTTACAGCAGTTTCCTCCCCAAACAGCAGCTCCTTTTAGTGCCTCAGTGCTGGTGCAAAAAAACCCGCAACTAATCCCATGTCTAAAAACCTGCTGGAGTTTGGGTTTCATACCTCAGCCCAGTCAAGCCAGACCCCCGACCTGGCCCTGCAGGTGAGGCTGCCTTGGAATGGCTGGTTAAAAAAAAAAAAAAATCTTGCTTAACTCTCCTTGCAGCAAGGGAAAAAACAGTTTAGCCCATCTCGAGCAGACAAGAAAGGGAGGAAGAGGAGGAAAAAAAATCCTCTTTTGCCAGCGCCCGGCTGGGTGTGTCTCGCCCCCCCGCCGTGGGGCTGCGTTCCTGGCAGGCAGGCTTGCCTGGGAGGGATTCTGCCGTCAAAGCCACCCAGGAAAGGAGGCCTGATACGCTCATTAATATTCTGAACTAGTGACCCTTCTTTTTCTTTCCACCCCTCGCCTTTCTCTGGGCGCTCCAGCCTCTCCCCGCCGCGGATGGCTGCAGCCCCCTCCAGCTGAGTCAGTCCTCCCTCCCCGCAGCATTGCAGCACCTCCGCAGCTCCTGCGCTCCCTCCCGCTCCTGCAGCACCGCTCCGCTCCCGCCGCAGCATGGCCAGCACCGTCTCAGGTAGGACAGGCGGCTTCTCGGGGGCTTGACATCAATGCACTTCTAAAACCATCAAGTTTTAGACGTAATTTTTTTAAAAATCATTATTCTGGAGGTTTTGGTTGGGTTGGGGTTTTTTTCCCCCCGTGGGTTTCGGGGGAGTTCTCTGCTGAGGAGGCAGCTGGTATGGCAGCATTGTTCCCCTTCCTCCCCCGTACACACACCCCTCTGATGCAAGATAGCAGGTGGGCTTTTTATTTTAATATGAATACACGTGTGATAAACTTGCCAATTTAAAGTATTGCTGCCATTTCATTGTGCCATTAGAAGATGCTGCTACGTGCCAATTAAATATTATTTTTGTAACATCGTAGAGCTCCCCCCCCCCGAAAGGAAAAATTGCACACGGTGCAGGTGGATGTAAGGAAATCAGAAATTACATTTTGTTTTGTGAAGATCATGTATTGCCTAAATGGGCAATGGAGAGGAAGACATGGGCAAGAGTCGGTAATGCCCTAAAAAGATCCCCCAAAGCCAACCAGAAGAACCTGGATGGGGTTTGGTGTATTCTCCTGGTTTCCCAGCCCCAGATTTCTTGCACAGCTCACGTTTCTTGGTTCGAAGATGCTACAGGGGAGCGGTCCTCTGATGGCGTTGGGTGAAATGAGATGCTGCAAGGGAAGCCCTTCCTCCCTCCTGCAGCAGTGCCGGGAATCACAGCGCGGCTGCCCGGGAGCTGCTCGGGTTTGGCTTCGGGAGGGCAGCCCCAGCATGTGCAGCTGTGCTGCTTCGTTCCAGCTTCATAAAGACCCGTCTTGCCCCCTTTGACTGGGACGGAGGGATTCAAGTGGCTGAAACTGGGAGTGTGGGTGAAGGAGAAGAAAAGCTTGAAATGGTTCAATGAACAGTGGGTGGGTTTAGAGGGTCTTTTTCTTTTAGAAAACCGAATTTTTTCTTGGAATGACTCTGAATTCTGCAGCCCACAAAGAGGGGTTTGGGAGGGGGAAGTGAGATCCTGGAGGGCTGAACAGGAGCAACGGACAAGAAGGAAGAGCAGGCAGTGCTTTTTGCCCCCCAGGCAGGGAACCAGCCCGCAGGAGACCAGGCAACATGACTTGCTTCTTTCACTGCCCTTTACCCAGGTTTCCTGCCGTGCATTTTCTATTCCTTGCTCCTTTTAAAAGACCGGTAGATGCAGGGGGGAGAAGGACAGAGAGATGGAGGGGTGTGTATGTGGGGGGAGTATAAGGGCGCAGCCGATCCTGAGAGGGTTTTGCATGCAATTAAAGACATAAAGCAGCATTGTAAAAATGTGTTTCTGATAGAAAACCTCCAGCTATTGTATATATTCCTGCGAGTAACCCTGTCTCAATGAACGTCTGCAGCAGTGCACTCTTGGGAGGTGCCACCCATCTCCTGCCTTCCCTACTGAGCAGGAATTGGACCTCGTTTGCAGAGTGGGGGTGGGAGGGAAGGCTCAGACTTACCAGCCCCCTAAACCAGGGTTGCATCAAACTTGGGATGGATGAGGCGGTGGATGAAACACACGTAGGCAGAACATGCGATTTCCACTTGGTGCATTCTCACCCTTCCAGCCCACTGCATGCCCATAGCACATTCCTTCCTCCCAAAGATGCAGTTTTACTGTCAAAGAGGCTTAAGATCATGAAGAAGCGTGAAATGGGGCTTCCTTGTGACTCAGATCAAGCAGAGAAGCAATTTCAAGGAGTAGGAAGTCATGGAAAGCAGTGCTTTGGCAGGAGGGAAGAGAATAGGACGCTGTGTGCCAAGGGAGGGTCGGGGCTGAGCCTCGCCCAGCTGCCTTTGCAGGAGCAGCTCCCCATCTCCCCATCGCCTACAGCTCGTGCAGCAGCAATGGAGAGTAGCTTGGAAAGGCAGGAGAGAAAGAATTAGAAATTCTCCAATTAAGGAATGAGTCTTGTTCGCTTTCTTCATTATTTCCTTCTTTATTCTCAGCAAAAGCCGATCCGTGCTGAGGGGAGGGCAGCTGCAGTCGTCTGCGGCTGATGCCCGGGGGGCTTATCCCCCTCGGGGAGATTTGCTTGGTTTGTTTAAACAAACAACCCAATCCTCGGGATGAAAAGAAACAGGGCTCGCTCCCCGGAGCCTGGCTGCCCTCTCTCTATCCTCTCTGTCACCTCAGGCGTTTTCTGCTGGCGCCGGGGGTTGTTTTCGGTGCGGAGCCGCGGGATGGGCGGCACATGCTCAGTGCCGGCTCAGCTGCGGTGCCGGCCCCGCTGCCGGGCAGCCCTTGCAGGGGCAGAGCCCTCGCACCTCCTCCCGCAGCATCCGCACCGGGCTTTGTGCTTTGTGCACCGCGGCCCGGGGGCCTGCCCGGGCTCTGCAGGGCTGCGGAACTCCCCCCACAGGTTGTGGCATCTGGGTTGAATAAAGAGAACGGAGATTATGGAATGAATGATGCAGAAGGTGACATCCCCACCGGCTTTCTCCGGCGTTGGCGTGTCTGAGAAGGTGGAGCCAAGAGGAAACACCAGGTTGTCGTTCCTGGCCTCATGACTGGGCATGGTAAATGGGCCTTGGTAGATCCCAAGGTTTCCCCGTCCTGCACTGAAATGTGAGAGCTGAGGGACTTCATGTGGCTCTGGGTTATCTCTTGATCCCTTTTCTGGGTGGCATTGAAAGACACCATATGGTGTTGCCCTGTCCTGACGTTTCTACTGCCCACGCTGGAGAGTCAAATTCCTTTCTATCAAACTCTCCATCTCTCTGTGTTCTCAAGAAATTACTATTGTCTTTTTCTTTGGCTGTTGAACAAGTCCAGGTGGCCTTAAAAAATTATGGTTCTTTCCTTGGGAATTCAGTTTTGCATGCCAAAAGAGCCTATTGTAGGCATTTATATTTTTATTTTCACCAGTGTATCTGGACAAGGGATCTAAATAAATAGCAAATACTTGTTCTTTCTAAAATATGAATAATATCTTGTTTAATGGCACCATGTAGAGTCCAGGAAGATGCTTCAGATATCTCAAATTAGCCCTTTCTTGGAATCTGTCATTGTTGGTTCAGATCTGGTGAAGGCACTGTTTTATCAGATGAACACATTTTCCTTTTTTTCCCTTCTTTTGAGTAAAAGCTGAGGTTTACTGGCCTGATGTGGCAACCAGAAGGCTGCAGATAAGCCCATTGTGACAGCAGTGTGGGCAGCAGAGGGGTGAATGGGGCCAATGGTTCTTTATGACAATCCTTGGACAGACCTGAAACTCACTCAAACTTCTGTACCCCTAAATTAACTGGAAACAACATGCCTGGCTAATCCCTCCCAGTTATCCTACTGACATGGGCTTTACTCCTCCAGATGTGAGTTATGTTTTAAAAATTAAAGTCTCCCCTCCAGAGGGGAGTTAAACCAATGTGCTATGGTTTAGAAAATACAAAAGAGCCAGAGAGCAACCAAAGACTGTGTGCATGTGCTGTGGCACTTTGGCACCTCCCAAATGGCAAAGAGATTCTCAGCATATTTCCAAATAATCCTTTTATTTTTTCAAGGTACTTCTACATACTTATTGCCCTACTAGAGGATCTTATCCTCTCTGTATTTGTTTATACAAGTAGTACCACTATATAATGAGGAAGTGCAATAAATCTCAGTTAATGGAAAGGAAACCAGATCCAGAGACGCCAAATGACTGTCAGTAGCCACACAACATATCTGTACCTGACACATCATGGCCCTGGGCTCTGTCTTTGACTGTCTCATGAACTGCTGCCTCATCAGCTCCACAGCTCTCTTGCAGTTCTTTGTTGCACCCCAACCTGACTGTGAAACCTGTGTTTGCCCCAAATCCACAAACACTCTGGGTCAGCTGCTTCCATCTGGTTCCTTCCTCTGCTTTATCAAGCAACACAGCCCACACTTCTCTCCTTCCAACAGTAACCCCCAGCCAGGGCTCTGCTGCACAGCTTGGGCCCTTCTCTGTTGCTGAGCCCATACAAGAGAAGATTTCCCTGGTCATTTTCCTGGGAGCAGCCCACATGTTCCAGCTCAAGTGATTTGCTGATGTGCACAGCACAGGCTGTTGTGACATTCATGAGCTGCCAATAAAACCTGGGGGGAAGGAGGTGGGTGATTGGAAACCGTTCCTGGGCAATAGTTCAGCAGATGTCTGACAGAAGGCAGAGTAAACCTCACATCTGCCTGTTCTCATGGGTGATTCCACACGAGCCCATGGTAACTTCTGCACCTGGATCTCGTGGTATCCCTATACCATCAGTGTGGGCTACAACTACTGAGCTGACAAAAAAAATTCCAAACCCCTCAAAAAACCCACCCACCCAACCAACCAACCAACTAGAAAACCAAACAAAAAACCCACTAGTGTTTTCTGGTTCTGTAAGATCTGCTGCTGACTTGTTTGTGGAAGCTGGGGAGCAAGAATGTGGAAGTCAAGTTGAAGGTCTGGCCAATTTTTTTTTTATATAAGATTCATAGTAGGGGAGAATATCTAGAGCCTGCTGTATTCTCAAGGCTTGTTGAGGGCTCAAGTTGCTTTTGTTTTATGTGTGGCTTTGTAGTCTGTGCTAGAGAACTCTGTTCTCTGTCTCTTCTGTACCTTCTGTTTAAGCTTTGACTGCATTTATAATTGGCCTGTTCTTATTTTTTTTTCCATGAGATAATATTCATTATGGAAGCAATTCTTGCTTCTCCAAAGTTATCTTCACAAACCAAATTATTTTCTTGTAATAACCTTCCTCTGACCTTGCTATCAGACAGAGCACATCCAGTCTCATCCATTAAATTTCACATAAATTAGCCTTGCTCTGCCTCTGGTTCACTGTGACTGATGCCATGCCAGTGTTGTGCCGAGATGGCCTCGCTCTGTTTTGCTGGATGTCATTGAATACCACCCCAAAACCTGGCTTGCAGTTTAGCTTTATGTATTTTAGAAACAGAGAACAAAACTTTTTAAATGAATAATAGGTTTAATACCCCACCATCCAGGCACATCATGAGCAGGAAAATTAATCCCATTGCTCCTGCACCACACCATTCCCAGCTGTTCCTCCATCTCTGGCACCATCAGCACTTGGGGAGCAGCTGGATAATGTCTCTGGGGGTTGACTTGGAGATAAACACTTTACATGGATCGATGGTGTGCACAGCACTGTGCAAAGCAGTGGGGAAGTGGAAATGCAGGATATTCCCTACAGCACAAGAGGGAGCACAGGAAAGGAGTCACTGGGAGCACCCTGAGCCTCCTGGTGCCTTGGTGAAAGCCCAGGATATCTCCCTTCTTCTCTTTGCAACAGGGAGAGTGTGATTTTTCCCAAGCAATATATTCTATTGTAATGTAATAGTAATATGCAAAGTAAGATGAAAGATTTTAATAAAGATTGATTGGCTCATGGGGTGTGGGGTGGAACACAACCAAACCAGAATCAGCCTGTGCTGATTGCAGGGCATAAATGTTCAGAGAGGTTGAGGAACTGAGTGCACCTTTATGGATTATAGCTTAATCACTGCTCAAATTCCTCTAAAGCCAACAGATTGTGAGTTCACTTTACAGGATGGGATGCTGATATATTTTCTCTGACTTCTACAGTTTATTCATTTTTTTGTTTACACAGCTCAGTTATTTGCAACGTTTCACCCCAGTTCTGATATGACAGCAGTGAAATGTTATGACACAGCAATGAAGCCCATACCAGAGTGAATGAGTTTGCTGATGATGCTTCTATTGCAGTGTTTGCCTTAAAAGAGAAGTAAAAAATTCATACCTGAGTGAGCAGCCTGTCCTAATCCTCTGCCCACCAGCTAGGCAGAGTTCTTGCTGCACCTCTGAGACTGAAGCAATGCTTTGGTATCCTGCAAGTCCCTGAGGACCCGAGTGAGATTAATTTATACAGAAATGAAATATTTGCTCAGTGCAAGCTGAATTTATTTTACTAAGTTAATAGAATTAAAAATGCTAATAGATGCACAAGTAAAAAGTTCAGCATTCCCTGTCTAATTGTTCTTAAAATATGCACATTTGTGCACAAGATCTGTCCTTTCTTGGCAGGAACTCCTTGGCCATGTCATATTCTGGCCAGCCACATGTCTTTTCCTAGGTCAAAGGTTTTGTCCACTGGCAAAAGTATGTCCTCAAAACTTTAAATCTATTGCAAATGGGAGTGCAGATACTTCTGAAATAAATTCTAGTGCTGAGGTTGGCAATCTTTTACCCCTAAGTTTTAAGCAGCTGTGATTGAGCCAGAGTCTTGCTTCAGGAGATCTCAGGTTTGATCTTCACTGACACGGGTTCCTAAATAGCAACCCAGAAGTTATGGGTCTTTCTTCTAGTTACTGAATCAGAGGATGTACCTCTCCTCACAAGATGGCTTTTCTTGTCTTAGCCTGATAAAACAATTATTTGTCACGGAATGTGTAATCACTGTGATGCTTCTGTGTCCCACAGGTGTGGGGATTTCAGGGTCTGGAGCACCAGGATTATCTGAGGGAGCTGGGAGGGCTCAGCCTGGAGGAAAGGAGGCTCAGGAGGAATCTTCTCACTCTCACAACTCCCTGACAGGAGGATGCAGCTGGGCGGGGCTCAGCCTCCTCTCCCAGTTAACAAGTGACAGGACAAGAGGATGTGGCTCAAGTTGTGCCAGGGGAGGTTTAGACTGGACATTAGGAAAATGTTTTCACCGAAGTAGCTGTCAAGTCCTGGCACAGGCTGCCCAGAGAACAGGTGGAGTCACTATTCCTGGATGGATTTAAAAGCCGTGTAGGTGGACCCCTGGGAACGTGGTTTAGTGGTGAGCTTGGCTGTGCTGGGGGAACACTCGGACCTGATGATCTTGGAGAGCTTTTCCAATCCGAACAAATCTGTGACAATCCTGTGCTCCTATGATTCTATGGTTTCTTCAGGAGTCAGTCCTTGCCCCTCTTCGTGCCCGGCCCCCGCGGAGGTGCTGAAGGGACAGCTCCCGGCCGGGGTCCGGCGGGGTTGCCGGTCCTGAAGGGACAGCTCTGGGCCGGGAGCTCGGTCCTCTGCCCTTTCCCACTGCTTCCCCGCGCAGAGGAGAGTGCCCGGCAGCGGGGACTGCTCGGGACCATCCCCCGCCGGTCCCCGGGGCCGCGGCAGCTCCAGCGCCGCTCCCCGGCCCCGNATCCGAACAAATCTGTGACAATCCTGTGCTCCTATGATTCTATGGTTTCTTCAGGAGTCAGTCCTTGCCCCTCTTCGTGCCCGGCCCCCGCGGAGGTGCTGAAGGGACAGCTCCCGGCCGGGGTCCGGCGGGGTTGCCGGTCCTGAAGGGACAGCTCTGGGCCNCCCCCCCCCGCCGGCCCCGGGGGCCGCGGCAGCTCCAGCGCCGCTCCCCGGCCCCGTGTGCCGCTAATTGCATCTGACGGCTGGCGCCGGGTGCAGCTGCCGGCTCCGGGGCGGGGAAAGGACGCAGAGCGCTTCCAGCGCTGGCCACAGCCCTGCCGCAGCCCAGGGCCTTTTGTCCTCTTGCTCCTCTTCATTTTAATTGACACAGGGGGACGGTCAGTTTGCTCTACAGAAGGCAAAGCAGGACAGGGGAGATCCCGGTGGAATGGAGGCAGCTGTGAAATCACCACGGCAAACCTAGCGAAGGGCAGGGAATGCAGCATGGAATCATCTGCACTCAGTGCCAGTGCTGAGGCCCGAGTCATGAAATACAAAGCGCTGTGCTCTGTAACAAGTGCTGTCAGACAAATTGAATTAAACGAGGGGGTCAGGGGTGTGGCACATCTGCCTCATGCCTTGGTTTCACCGAGGACCAGACGTAATGGAGGAGCAACGACCTTGTTGACTGGCTTGTTTGTATTAAATGATAATGTCTAAATGATAATAAATGATAATGTCTCTCATCTATTCCCAGGGATCCTCCTCAGGGTTCTTGGCAGCACATTAGGAGATGCATTAGCTTCCTGTTCCATGCCATGGCTTTGGGCCTCTCAGAGGCTCTCCAGAGGTTTTTTTGCAATAAGAACAAAATCAAACATGTCTGGCTGCCACTGCTGGTGTAAACTATTCCTATTTGGTTTACATTTAACAGCAGGACTGGGTAGGAGGTTCGTATCAGAAAGGGGAGCAAGCTAAAAAAGTGTTCAGTCAAGATCTGACCTTCAGGGATGGTGGTTTAGCAAAAGAAGGGTGTTAATTAAGGTGAAGTTCTGTACCTAGGAGGAAAAATAAGTGCAAGCATGAAGCAGGCATAGGTTTTCCCACTCAAAAGTGTGGGAAGGCAGAGGAGAATACCTGAAAGATATTGCTAAGGGCACGTGTTACACAATGTTATTTTTTTCCAGAATTGTTCTGCATCTAATGCCTCTTCAGATCACAAAGTTCTGGGGATTTCCCTGTCCTGGCTCAGGGGAGGGTCTTACCCTGAAGGTGGCATTGGAAGCTGAATTGCAGAGTTGCCCCTGGCTGGAGCACAAAATGAGATCAGTACAGAGGGGACAAACCAAGGCCAGAAGCACCAGGATATGTGGGAAATCCAGAGGCAGAGCCAAGGCAGGGCAGCAGAATGCCTGTGCCTGTGGCAGAGGCAGGAGGAAGGGCAGCACAAGGATGCTCAGGGCAGATTTGTCAGGACATGCTGCCATGAAGGCACTGTCCCCACATGCCTGGGTGTCACCCAAGGAGCCAGCCCAGGACAGAGCCTCACAGGACCCATGAGGCAGCAGCACCCAGTGCTGAACCCCAGCTGCAGACCTGCCACATAGGAGTGATGCTGTGAGGGTTTCATTGATGTGATAAAGAATGTGACAACCTGACAGAGCACTTCACTGACTTCAACTCCTTCTATTCTGAGGTTCTTTGTCAGGAGAGTGCAAACAGTCTTAAAAGTGCTGAACTCCAAAAATACAGGTGAAGATTACCCCAGAAGCAGATTGCTGCAATCTGTGTTGGGGCAGCACTAGTGATCACTGAGAGTACTTTGGTGCATTCTCCAGTCACAGGAACAATGAGCAAATGGGAGGGCTCACAGCAGCAGAGCTCAGAAGGATTGCGTGTTTCCTGTCCTCTACAGAAGGACAGTTGCTGTGGTCACAGACTGTGCCAACCTCTGCCTATGTGGGCCAAGGTGGTGACAGAATCCACTCACATCCTTCCTGATCTGCTGCTGCAGGGCAGGAGCTGCCTTGTGAAATTGGGGTCCAGCTCTTCCCCTGGTAGCAGAGCCCCTGAACAATTTCATCACTCAAATGGTCCTTTGTTCTTCACATTCCTGATCTCCCCTTGTCTCTTCACCCTCACCTCAGAAATGCTGAATTGTGAAATATTCCCAACTCGCCAGGGCTTGAGCAATATTTCCAGGTGTCAGTGGGCATCATTTATCTCAGAGACTGGAAATTCCACTTCCAGTGGAGACAGGGTGGGGCAACTGTCCCAACATGTTTAACTAAACAGGCTGCAGCGTCCCACCTCCTTTGGAGGGAAAACCCTGCACAGAAACTTATGCCCCTAGATGTGTTAAATCCCTACTGTGTTATGTTCCCATAACATTTGCCACCCTGGCAGCTAATTTAGGCTGCTCTAGATCAGACACTCCTTGGGGACCTTTTGGCAATCTACGGCAGCATGGAAATGTCTCCACAGAGTCTGGTAGCTCCAAATGGGATATCCTGGCAGCATGGAAACGTCTCCACAGAGTCTGGTAGCTCCAAATGGGATATCCTGGCAGCATGGAAAAGCCTCCATAGAGTCTGAAAGCTGCAAATGGGATACTTGCTTAATTTCTCCATGAAAAAGGGATGCTGCTGCCATTAGAATCTCTCTCATTGCTATCTCATATTTTTCAGCCTACAAGGAGAAAATGAAGGAGCTGTCTCTGCTCTCCCTCATCTGCTCCTGTTTCCACACCCAGCCCCATCCCAACACCATCTACCAGTATGGAGGTAGGTAATCTGCTCCCACAGGAGCTCCAGCAGTGTTTGGATTATTCTCCCACAGGCAATGTGGGAGCTTGCCAGAGTCAGAGTCTCTCTGCCTTATGCCAGGGTGACATACAAAGTATTAACAGCAATGTGACCTTTCTGTAATTATACCATGGCTTTGAATTAATTGCATTTGCATGGAGGGGATGAAGGTGATCGCTAATCAAGAAATTCTAGAGATAAAACAAAATCAACCAGATCAGGACATGGGAAAATCCTAATTCCTGTGTGAGGAGCTTGATGACCTCAGGTCACTCTCCTGAATGGCATAGGTTCACAGAGTCACTGGTTTTTTTCCCCACAAAGATATGGAGGTGAAGCAGCTGGATAAGAGGGCATCAGGCCAGAGTTTTGAAGTGATCCTGAAGTCGCCTTCAGATTTATCTCCTGAGAGCCCAATCCTTTCCTCCCCTCCCAAGAAGAAGGACCTGTCCCTGGAGGAGCTGCAGAGGAGGCTGGAGGCTGCAGAGGAGAGGAGGAAGGTAAGGAGATGTCCTGTAGTAACAGTGACTTTTCGGGTACTAACTGCACCAAACCCTAAAACTAAGCAGGAGTAATCTAAAACATTTGGGAAGTGTTCTGACACTTGTTATTCAACTGTAAATTGCCAGGTGAGACATAGGAATCATGGAGTGAGGTTCTTCAGCATGATTTAGGCAGGGAATTCAACTCCATCATCATCATCATCATCATCATCATCGTGTAGACGTGGCACTTGGGGACATGGGTTAGTAGTGGGCTGGCCAGTGCTGGAGGAACTGTTGGTGTCAATGATCTCAGAAAGCTTTTCCAACCTAGACAATTCTATGATAGCAGGAAAAAGGCATAAAAAAATATCTTCCAAGCAGGAAGATTGTGTTATGGGGTGGAGGGGGAGTGGCAAAGTGGTTTGAGCAGGGGAGGGAGTCAGAAAGCCTGTCTGGGGAGATGAAGGCTGGAACAGCCTCTCGAGTGGCCTCACCCCCATCCCTGGCAGACCCAGGAGGCGCAGGTGCTGAAGCAGCTGGCGGAGAAGCGGGAACATGAGCGGGAGGTGCTGCACAAGGCACTGGAGGAGAACAACAACTTCAGCCGCCTGGCCGAGGAGAAGCTCAACTACAAGATGGAGCTGAGCAGGGAGATCCGTGAGGCACATCTCGCTGCCTTGAGGGAGAGACTCCGTGAGAAGGTGAGTGTGACCCCTGGGACAGGGCTGGTGGGGGCTGATCCTTCTGGAAAAATGGGGTCTAGTCCCATGTATGATGGGTGTAAGGGACAAGATGTTTTCTTGGTGGTGGTTGCTGAGGAGGAGCTCTGCTCCAGAGCAGCATGAGGAGCGGGGTTGTCCTTCAAGAACATAGCCTGGATAATCCTGATAAGTGCAAGTCCAAAGCCACAGCATCAAGCCTACTGAGGGCTGCATGGCTGAAGGGTTTTGCATTCACTGGAGGTTCCATCACCTCCAGCCTCCCACAGATGATCCTTCACTCCTTGCGGGTGTAAGCCCCTGCCCTAGGGGTGCTTTGAATGGGAAATCAGTCTTTTTTTAATGTCTGATGCAAATCCTGTGTGCATGAGGAAAATATTGATCACAAGAGCAGGGTGTGTGTTAGCCCAGTGTCATCTCTCCCTCATTGCAGGAACTGCACGCAGCCGAAGTCCGCAGGAACAAGGAACAGCGGGAGGAGATCTCTGGATAAAGGGCTTTTCTACACATCTAGCACCTGATTCCTGTTAACAAACCAACCAATCGACCAACCAACACATTTTATTTTATTTGTCTAGATGCGACATTCGATTCTCCATCCCCCTCCCCGGTGTTTGTCCCCCAGCTACACGCTTCTCTCTGCATCCCTAATCGTCAGTGCTTGTGGGGATTCACAGATCATAGGGACCTCTAAGCAGAATAGCAACTAGTTCACATCAAATAGGGAATCAATCAGTCAATCAAACAGCTTCTTTGGAGGGTTTTGTTCTTTTTTTTAAACAAAAAAATTTTCTTAAACTGATGTTAAAAAAAACAAACCCAAACAAAGATATTAATAAATTCAACCAGCAGTGTCACAGAGATACAGATCTCTTATCTGGGGCTTTTCCCTCCTCTTGGTGTTTGCTCTGAGCCAAATATCAGTTTCAGAAAAATGGGAAGTAAGTGATAATTTCTGTATGTGAAGTAAAATAGGGAGCAGCCCCCTGTTTGCCCATGGTAGGAGAGAGGAAGGGGAGGGACAGATGGCTCAGGAGTTGCAGAAATCCCATCTTTTGGCTCCCTCTAGGGCCAGCCCAGGTAGGCAGTGCCCACAGTCCTCATCTGTGGGTGATTTTTGAGAACCTATGTGGAAGCAGCTGAGAGGCTCCACCCAAAGCTTGGTGCCAGGTGCCACATCACGGCAAGTCCTTGTCATGGTGGGCACTGCCTGATGCCCTGGTTGGCCACTGGGCCACCCTCTCCCCGGCTGAGTGGGGACTGAGAGAGGACTTGGCTGCTCTGCCTGGGAGAGCCATGGGTGGTGATTGCATTTCCAGCTCCGTGGGAGCCCTGGGAGAGACCCTCAGTCCTCTGTGGGCTCCCCAGTGCTCCCACAATATAGAATTCCACTCTATTAGGAAAGCAAATCCAACAGAGACAGTGCATGGTTGTGAAATAGCTTTTTAGTGAACAGAAGAATCCTTCCCTCTTTCAAAGATGGCTCTTTGGGGCCATCACAGGGCAGATTGTTGGAGACCAAATCCTAGGGCTCTTTTCTGATCACCACAGAATTCCCAGCTGGATGTGGAAGCGATCCCTCCATGGCCATGGCTTGATGTCAGGGGATTCTGCTCCTAAAAGGAAGGGCTACCTTACTCCCAAACCCCTCCTCCTGGGCTGGGGAGAGGACAGGGCTGTTAGAAAGCTCCTGTGCTGTCAGCAACAAAAGAAAATTAGATTTAGGGCAAAGAAGGAAACTGAGGGTTGAATTTCTTAACAGTAGCTAATGATCAGTTTATAGTAGCAGCTGTCTTAGATAAGCATCTGTGTAGAGCGCGGCATCACTGCCAGCATCACCTCATCCATATAGTGACGAGAAATTTTAAAAAGTTTTAAAAAAATTTAAAAAGTAATTTAAATGAAATGTTTGTGTGTAAGAAATGGTTGAAACTGTCAAATGTCTGTGTCCCACGTTGGTGGGATCTGAGAAGGTATCTGCAAGATATTAACCCTGTCCTACTCTCTGTGGTGCTGAGTGTTTGCTTGGTGTGTAATTCTGACCTGGAGCTTGTTGTAAATACTGTTTTTAGTACTATGATTATTATGATTATTATTATCAGAAATGTTGTACTCATGAGCAAGAGTTGAAAACAAGGGAAATGGCCATTTTCACTCTCTCCTGGGGGCTCAGAAGGAATCAGAGGCTGGGCCAGGTGAAGGCAGGGTGCCAGTGGGATGCTGGACCAGAGAGCAGCTGGAAAATGATGGAATTGGGAGCTGGAGGCAGCCAAGTCCTGCGGGCAGGGCAGTGAGAGCGGGGACGGCTGCTCCTCATGCTGGGAGGAGAAGGAAGGGCTGAGAGGAAGAATAGAGGTGATACTTCAATTCTAGTACCTATAATTTATTGTTGATCTAAACCTCCCCGTGTGGAGGTTCCAGGTGGTTCTCTGCAACCCCGTGGAAGCTGAAGGATCTGTCAGCTTTAGCATGTGCTGGAAGAGGGCTGTAACAGGTTGTGCCGGTCAGAGCCGTCCTCCCAAACAGCTCCTGAGTCTCCAGGCTCAATTTCTGCCTGGATCTTCCCTCTCAGTCCCTTGTGCTGCCCTGTGCCCCTCTCTTCCCCCTCCCTGAAGACCCAGATGGGTCTCAAGTGGGGACTTGTTCTTGCAATAGCTTTTCCTGGCAAAAATTCCCATGGCAAGTGCAGAATGGCCTGGCAGATGGTGCTTATGCAGGTGTGAGCACTGGGAAACTAATTTTTCTCCCCTCCATCAGGTCGGTGCAGTGAGGGATGGTGGATATGGCTGGAAAATGTGTTACTGCAGGAGAAGCTCCTGCAGCAGAGGAGCAGGGACATACAGGGAGAGCTGTGCATTGGTAATGTCAGGGAGCTGCTGCCGAGACACGTTGTGCCAAGGAAACAGCCTCACCTGTGGGGCCAGAGGCTTTACGTGTCCCAGAGCCATGTTTGCCTGGTGCAGATGGATGGAGTAGGGATGTTCAGGAGCTTGTCCAGTGCCACTGGGCACTATCAGGGAAATGTGTGACTGCTTTGGCTGCACGGTGTTGGCTGGATGAGGGGCGTCCACCCACTGCTCCAAACCCATCGTGGCCAGGAGCTCATGCAGCACTGTGCCCAACCTGCAGCTCATGGCACGGGCCAGGATCATGGTTATTCCATGCCTTTCCATATCCTTTCATGCTATTGGCTATGTGCAGCTGCATTCTTCATGCCAGATGAGACTAGTTAAGTATCCTCATTAACATCTTTACTGCCCCAGCCTATGTCATTCCTGGAGCATTCCCATGTACTGTGCATGTGGACACAGCATGCAACCCCCCCAGTTCCTGGGGTCACCTTCCTTATTGTAGGGCTTGAGGTCTCCACTGATCCCTGAAGGTGTTTATGAATTGAGTCCTGAACCAACAGTTTTCAGACCCATTTTTGCAGCAGCATATGGGCATGGGAATGTGCCTTGTAGGGGGAGCATCCTCAGGGCACCCACAGCACCCCTGCCTGGATCTCAAGTGTGGCAGTGGTGTGAGGGAGGAAAGTCAGGAGGGTGACATCATTATGTGCATGCATAGGCCTTCCAGGAGCCCTCCTGGAGAGGAGCTTTTGATTCAGACAAGAATGAGGAGCTGAAGCTAAATGAGCTCCCAGCTGGCACCAACAGCCAGGTGATGGGTGAAGCTGTAGGAAAGCTGGAACAACCAGCCTTGCAGCCCGAATTACAGCTCTGTGGCCTCGTTATTCCAAACAGCAGAGCTCAGCTCTGCCTGTAAATAGGCACTTCCAAGGATGCTGGCCCCTCCAACTGCTTCTGGACTGAGCCTATTCCTTGTCTTATTATTTTGGAGTTATTAAAAAATCTTGCTCTAGCCCAGTTGTGGGGTTCCCTTTGAGCTGACCTCCCAGGGCCGGTGGGAGTTGAGGAGTTGCATGCATCCTACCTCGGGGGTAGGTCGGTATTGCTGCTCCCTTTCAAATGTAAACTTCAGCTTGCTTGCTTTAGCTTAGCCCAGCGTGACTCTCTGGCCCTGGCTCTGCAATCCTGTCTCATGGGGTCTGTTATACCCCTCCCATGGCATTCCTGTTCTCCTCGCAGTGGCTGTGCACACGCGCACAGAAACACGTCCGTGGAAACAATATATGCACATACACTCTGATACCACTTGAAATGAGTCAGGGAATGGCTGTTTACGGTGCTAGAGATTTCTTACTCTCCATGCTAGGGACGAGATGACATAGTAAGACCAATAAACTCCACCTTTGTCTTTAAGTAAAGCAGCACTGGCCCATGCCTACAGGTGGGTGCTCCGTGGTCCCCGGGGTGCAGGGATGCAGGGGACAGCTGGGCATCCCTGCCCCGGCATCCCCCGTGCCTCAGTTCCCCACACCCTTTGACAAGGGGACATAGATCCTCCCTCCCCATGGGGACCATGGGATAACCGATGCCTCCACATCTCTAAAGTGCTCTGAAATGGAAAGTACCAAAGTACAGAGTTGGGATATGCAGCCGTGCACCGCGGGAGGAACACCTCGGCCCATGGCTGCAGGAGAGGGTTGGGAGATGACTGTGTGGGCACAGGGCTGAGCTGCCGTCCAGGCAGGATGTGCTCCTCCTGCCACAGCCGGGGTCACCATCCCTTGGGCTGGGTGGGGAGCTGGCACAGTGTCATGGAAAGACTTTCCATCCCTAACAGAGCCTTGTCCGGTTCCCTTTGGTCTGCCATGTGCATTTCATTGTCAACTTGAGGTTGTTGTTGTGCAAAAGAAGTGATCATGAAAAAATAAAGGAAAAAAAAAAGAAATAAAGTTGGTATGAAATCGTATGTGTCCATCTCTCTCCAGAAATGGGTTGTTTTGGTTCCAAGGCTTCTCTTCGTATTGTGAGAATGCTAATAAACAGCATTAAACAGAAAATTGACCTGAAGACTTAACAAAATAGATACTAATCCTCTGAATGCTCAGTGACTTTTTCACACAGCATAAGAGTCAGAAATTGACAGTTTATCACCATTCTCAGAGGGACAAAGTAATAAATGCCTGAATGAGAGTTCTGCTGCCACCCCCTGTGGCTGGGAGTGAGGGTGTGCAAAGTCTTTACACTGGAAAATCGAAAAAGATATAAAACAGCTACAAATACAACAGCTGCAGTTCTAGAAACCACATAAGCTTCTTTATTAAAAACTCCAATCTTCCTTCATGAGCTTTTCCTGAGAAAGGATACAGCCTGGGCTGGACAGAGTGGGAGGGAGCAGGGCTGTAGTCCTCAGGGAGATGGGACCCCAGCCCATGACACCCTGCATGGCCAATGCTCCCAAACCCCATCCCTGGAGCCAGGTACACAAAAATGTCCAAAAGCTGCAACTGAAATCAGGGAAGTTTGTAATCCACAAGGACACGTGGGGGAGGGTGCCTGGCTGTGCTGCTGGGGAAAGGTTTCCCCACTTGCCTTTTGGGGAGGGCTTTTGCCACCACAAGCGGTGCCCAATGTCACTGGCCACTGTCCTCCCTGTCCCTGAGGGGATATTGAAATAGCAGCATCCTCCTGGGCTGTCCCACATCTTGTGATCCCATCAAAATAACCAGTGTGGGAGACTTTCCACAGAGCTCAGCAGCACTCGGTGCACAAGGAGACAAACTGAGGGGGAGGCAGGGGGGTAAATTTTAATTCCCAGGGCAATGTTCTCTAAGGGCAGGGAGGACAGTGCCAGGAGGACAGTGCCAGGACAATGCTGGGGCCATCACGGTGGTGGCAGTGGCAAGCAGCCCATGCCTGATGCTTTTCTCACGTGTCCTCAGGACGCTACTGCCCGCACAAACAGGAATTCTATTTTTGCAGCTTGACCTTCCTGATTCTGGAGATAACGACCTGACTGCAAACGCAGCATTGCTCACTTTTCCTCTGAGATTTGATACAGTCCATGAACCCAGGCTCTTCTAAAACATGGATGTAGTAAAGTAAACCTCCACATTTGTCTTAGGAAAACAGGCACAGTTCTTGGTGCCAGACAATTCGAGATATATTGATGAAACCAAGCATGGTCACCTCCTAACTAGTTAATTCAAGACACATCCCTCATCTTTTTGTGATCTGAAAGAGAAAACCACAGAGGTATGGGATCTGTTGGGGCAGGATGGGATGGGAGGAGTGGAAGGAATTGTGGAGAGGCTCCCAGCACCTTCCAGCCCCACCCACTGTGCACCCTGCAGGGCTGAGTGCTGAAAACACAACACTGAAGCCTTGACCCACACTCAAGCACCCACAAAATCATAGAATCAAGGAATGGTTTGGTTCCAGTCCCCTCTCATGGGCAGGGGCTATCCCAGGGCCATCCACTATCCCAGGTTGCTCCAAGCCCTCTCCAGCCTGGCCCTGAGCACCTCCAGGGATGGGGCAGCTGCAGCTTCTCTGAGCAACCTCTGCCAGGGCCTCCCCAACCTCACCAGGAAGAACTTCTTCCCAATATCCCACGTAACCCTGCCCTCCGTCAGTGCCCCTTGTCCTGTCACTCCATGCCACGTCAAGAGTTCCTTGTGCAGAAAATCAAAATAAAGTCAAGGAAACAAAATACCCACACAACTGTTTAAGGGACCCCTACAAAGTGCTTGAATCCAGAAATTTTGCAGAGTGATTTGGTTTGAAAAATAACAACTCACCCTGTTTCAGCAGCCTCACTGGCACCATGGCTGGAGGGAGTCTGCCCACTGATAAAGGGGCAGAGCAGGGAGCAGATTAGGTGCCAGGAGGTGAAACCATCCCACTCTCTGTACTAAGTGGAACCCAGGGACCTTCCTGTGTCCTGGGATCTGACAGCAAAAGCCCAGTTTTGCTTTCCAAGAGGGCACTGTCTGCTGGGAAAACTGGAGTAGGGCAGCATTACTGGGAGTTTGCTGCCTTCTTACCACCTTGATAAGGCCATTGTTCTTGGGCACTGTAGGCAGATGGTTTTAGTGGGAAAAGGGACCTTTTATCTGTCCTGTCCAACCCCACTGGGATCCTGAGGATGCAGCTGCCAGGGAAGACAACAGCAGCAGAGAGATAGACAGGCTTCCATGGAAAAGGGAGTCACCCTTTCCAGTGAGTGATTGAACTATGCCAGTTACCACTGGTTATCTTGGAGAACAAAAAGGAATACAATTCCTTGTGGAATATCACTTAAGCGGTATTAGCTTGAGTAGACTGGTGAGGGGAAATGTGAAGGAAATAGAAGTGGCAGCTGGTTATCAGGCAAGGTTGGTTTGCATGGGGATTAAAAAAAAAAAAAAGAAAAGGAAGAGCCTTGGGGGAAAAGCATTTTTAAACCCCACCACAAATGTATCAGACAGGATCATTAGAAATTTGTGTAAAAAATACTAAACAGAGCAAATGCCACCTGAACACCTGTCAGGAAAAGCCACCCACCCAGTAACTGTGAAAAGCTGACAGGATGTCGAGGAAAGTGAGTGTTTCCAAAAGGGATTTGTGACTTTTGGGGCCTCTGGCCTCGCTCATCCCTTCCCAGAACGTGTTACCCACCTACTCACAAAAGAAGGGCAATGTGATAAAATCATGCAAAAAGTCCTCCCTGAGAAATTCTTGAGTGCCTCCCAAACCCTGGGCTTCACAGGCACAGAAATGGCAGAAATCACCCAAATTCTGTGACAACTTGTCATGGCTGGGGAAACACGGAGAGCAGAGTCACAACTCCAGACTTAGTGCTGACAAGGACCAGCAGCACCTTGGGGGTGGCTCAAACAGGAAAACAGACCCTGAATCAAACTGGTCAAGGGCACTTTTTAAATGCTGGAAATGGCCCTGGGGAGGAGACCTTAGAGCCCTTTCCAGTGCCTAAAGGGGTCCAAGAGAGATGGAGAGAGACTTTGAACAAGGGTATGGAATGACAGAGTAAAGGAAATGACAGAGGGCAGGTTCAGGTGGGATGTTGGAAAGAAACTCTTCCCTGTGAGGATAGTGAGGCCCTGGCACAGGGTGCCCAGAGAGGCTGTGGCTGCCCCATCACTGAAGTGTTCAGCCATGAACAGCTGAGGGCTTTCACAAAACCCTGGAGAGCCAGGGAGGGACGCAGGGCTTGGGGACACACACAGGGGCACACAGCCCAAGGGGAATATGCAGGGAACGTGGGGGTACATACAGGGGGCACAGGGGGGAGCAGAACCCAGTAAAGGGATACACAGGGGACATGAGGGGCACAGAGGA
>VWZU01004608.1:125121-144679 GCA_013397095.1 Sterrhoptilus dennistouni
GCTCTGCATCTCCTCTCTCCATGTGCCCCTGTGCACCTCCTTACACCCCCATGGTGCTCCCCACCCTGTGCACCTCTGTTTAACCCCCCTGAAGCCGTCTCCCCATGCATCCCCCTGTCTGTGCATCCACCCTTCATCCCCCTCTCTGTGCACAGCCTTGCTGGCTGCCCACAGTGTAATCTCCCTGGTCTCTGCCCTGCTGATGCTGCACCCCAAAGATCTCTCTCCTCTCCCAGTTGTGCTATGCTTTTATTCCTTTTATATTTTTTTCCCCTCATTTCACCCCGAATCTTTCCCACAGCCCTTGACACACTCTCAGTGCCATGCAAGGTGCAGCAGGAGGGACATGCGTGGACACCCTGAGCCCTGGTAGAGCTGGGGTGTCCCTTGTCCCCTTCTGCAGCCCCACTGCTGGTGTGTCTTTAGCCACTTTTTAGATTACTTATGTTTTTAGCCCACTTTTTCTCCATTCAGTGCTGCTTCCTGCCCAGAGGCATCTGAGCAACACACGTGGAGTTCAGTCCCATGATGCTGGGCAGGATGTGTGGAGCATCCTGTAAGTCCCAGCTCAGAGGCATTGTGAGTGATGCTAATACTGTGGGAGGGGTTTTACCCCAAAATGAAGGACAAGGGTAGGGATAGAGTGACAACAGAGATTGGAGTGGTTGAGCTGGAGGCAGCTGAGCATCCATGCTGCTGTGAAAACTGAAGTGCTTCTGCTGCTGGCTTTGTGCTTCGAGGGGCATTCCACTTTGGATAAACCCTGTGGGCTCTGGAGATAAAAAGCACCTCGTGGTGTCCCTGTGGGTCAGGCAGGTGTTTCTGCAGGGCATGAATTTGGTTGTGAAATCACACTGGACGTGCTGGGTCAGTGCTCTGCTCCAGCCGTGGCCTGGGGAAGTGGTGGGAGCCAGGTGGCATCTCTGCTTGGAGAACTCCATGGGAGTCTGAGCCTGGAACAGCCAGACCTGGATGAGGTGTTCCCTTACCTGTCTCTGTGTGGACTGCACCAGTGCTATAGATGCTGTAGGAGATCCTTTACAGGCATTGACTTCTCCATGCCTGGGCATGGGCTGATCCCCAGCATTGTGAGCAGCAGGACAAGGGAGGGGATTCTCCTCCTCTGCTCTGCTCAGGTGAGACCCCACTTGCAGTGCTGCATCCAGCTCTGGAGCCCCCAGCATCAGAGGGATGTGGAGCTGCTGGAACGAGTCCAGAGGAGGTCATGGAAATGCTCTGAGGGCTGGAGCACTTCTGCTCTGGAGACAGGCTGAGAGAGCTAGAGAAGAGAAAAGAAGGCTCTGAGAATACCTGAGAGTCCCTTTCAGTTCCTAAAGGGGCTCCAAGAGAGCTGGAGAGGGAGTGCTGTCTTACATCTATTGCTGATTTATTAGAAATGCACACTTTGAAATAGTTTCCAGATGTCACTGTTTCTGCAGGCTTGATGTGCTTTTTTAATTTGATATTTTTTTTGTGTGTGTGACTTTGGAGGAGGGAAGAATCCCTGTTCTACTGTGGAGGAGACAGTGACAAGCTCCTCCAACAGTGTGAAATCGTGAGATAGTTTGAAATACATTTGGAAACGCACCTTCAAACTGAGTATCTCCATAGAGTTTATGGTGGATGCCAGGAACATTTTTTTTTGGACCTCTTTCACACTCTGCCCTTCACCTCCTGCACCCCAGTCCCACCCATGCCCATCATTCTCATGCAGCCTGCAGAGCGTGTGTTGGGTTGAGCTTCCCCTCATCCTTCCCCCTGGGATGGAACACTTGGAGATTTGCTCATCTCCTTCTCCTTAGGAGTGTGGGGTCCCTGCCATCCCTTCTCTCCTTGCTCCCACCACGCTTGGGATCCTTCCATGACCGGGTTCTGCAGGCAGACCTTTTGACTCTGGGCTCTCCCCCATTTGTCCCGTGGCAGCTGGTGACTGACGTCTCTCCCGCTCCCGCCGCGATGGCCACGCCGGACGTCAGTGTCCACATGGAGGAGGTGGTGGTGGTGACCACGCCGGACGGTGCCGTGGATGGCGGTGGCTTGGAGGAGGTGAAGACGGTGCTGGTCACCACCAACCTGTCCCAGCATGGGTAAGACATGGGTTTGGTGCATGCTGAGGGGATGTGCTGGAAAACCTCCCATGTTGGGATTTGATCTCCCCACTGCTTCCTCCTGCATCCCTGCTCACTGTGGGGACCTCAGTGGTGGCCATGGAGTGTCCAGTTCCTTGCTAGGGCTTCCTATACCCAGGGTTTTGCAGCTCTGTGCAGAGCAGGCTCCTCTCTTCCTGTCCTTTGAGAGGGGGGAAAAAAGACCAACCCTGAATACCTTTCTCTGAGTGGATTTGGATGTTGGACTGGACACAAATCCAGCTGGAACAGGACACCAGTAGCTAAATCAGTGTTTTTCTGCTATTTATTTCATGAGGGCTGTGTTAAACTCTGAACTCCAAAAGACAAGTCCACACCAGGTTGAGGGTGGTGCAGCTGAGCTCCCCTTCTGAAGGTTGAGGAGGTTTGAGGTTGGCTGGTTTTTGGCTGAGCTCTGCAGGAACTTTCACTGCCAGCAATTGGAATAAGAGAGAGGTGTCCTTACAACAATGTTGTCCTGAATGGGGAGGCTCAAAAAAACAGAGTGAAGATCTGATTGTTGGAATGTTGCTGTTTTGCCCGATTTCTGCCTTTTCTGTTGGCATTTCAGATTCAGGGCTGCTGTTTTTTCAGTTCTGGTCTGTTCAGTGGCAGGTTGGCCATGGCCAATGAGCCTGGCTGGTACCTTGAAGGCCCGCATATCAGTTGACTCTGCTTTATTTCTCTATGTTTTTTTGGGTAGGACAGAGCCTAGAGCCATTTGAGTTTCTTTCTTTCAGTGGGCAGAAAATCCAAGTTCACACCTGGAGCTGCATCCAGGCAGGTTTGTCAGAAATTAAGTGGGTGTTGAATGGCTGTTAATTGCTCGCTACAAGATGTTTGTCTCCTTTCTCAAATTCGTCTTTGTGTCAGTGCCCTGGGGCTTTGGGCAGAGCAGAAGGTGACAGCTCAGTCCAGGTGCCTCCCTTTGTGCTGCTCCAACTGAGATAAAGCCCATTAATGGATTAATTTTTGGTCAAGAATGGGCAGGGAGAGACAGAGACAAGAGCTGTTGGTGCCGGGATGGGCAGGATCTGCCCTGTTCTTCCTCCACACCCTGCGTCTGTGAGTGTTCCCAAGAACATTTTCAATTCCCAGAAGAGCAGTGATGGTGGGGAAGAAGGGCTCTACTCCTCTTGTTTTCTGTCTCATAGAGACTCTCTTGTCTCCTTCAGTGGAGAAGCAGCCAGATGTGACACTTGGGATGTGGCTGCTCTTGGGGAAGAAGGCATCTCGAGGATGGCAGTGGGTTAATGGAAAGGATGTGAATTTTGGGGTCACAGAGTAAAACCTGCCTGAGTCCCCTCCCTGAGCAGGGCAGTGGGGCTGGTGGTGGGTGGCAGCACAAGCCACACACGGTGTCTGTGGCCTTGCAGAGGTTCCCCCACCAGGCTCTGCCCCTTCTGGGGCAATGCCACAGTGGCACTGGCCCCTCCCTTTCCCACTGGTTTCCCTCTGCAGCCCCAGCTGGTGTCGGGAGTGCAGCTGCAGGCACGGGCTGGGATCCCTTGGTGTTGGCTTGGTCATCATTCACATGGGGAGTTTTCAACTTGCCTTGTGTGACAGTTAAACCAAACTCAGCTTGAGGGTTGGTGCCTTTTCCTAGTGCTCATCTGGGTATGGGTTTGCTATTAAAACAATCCTTTATACAACCAATTGTTAAGAGCTTAATTAGTTCATGTGTTCTTAGGGAAAAGGCTGAGGGAAATGGGAAAATAATAATGAGCAAGAAGCTTTTCTCTTTGGATCTGTGCTGGGTGCTCTGATGAGGTTCTTGTATTTCTGATCAGCACAGGATTCTGGGGGAGACTTTTCTCTCTCAAGTTTCCAGGCAAGGCAGGAGCAGAAAAGAAAGGAGACGCCAGCCCACTGAGTTATCTGCACGTGCTTCCTTCTCTTTCTCCCATCTGGTTTATGGATCCTCCTGGGGAGGAAGATGAGAACCATCCTCCCCTGCCTTCGTCATGGCAACTGGCAAAGGCAGGGCCAGCTGGGGGGCTGCACTGCTGGGCCTTGGAAGCTGTTTGTGTTTTCCCTTGCATCTGCCTCAGTCTGTTTCCCTGGAATGGGATGGGAGAAACAGCGTGGAGACACTTGCTTTTTTTGTGGTTTTCTCTCCCCCACATGTCCACGGCACACACAGACTTCAGACACTGAATTTTTCATACAAGCTGGGAGTTGGTTTGTTTGTTTTCCTCTGGAGGTTTAAGGCGTGGACTGGGTTATCCTTACCCATCCATGCTCCTTTCAGTCACTTTTTTGGAGCGGTGGAGTCCTGGAGGAACCTCTGGAAGGTGCTGACTTTTCTGCTGGGGGGTTTCTTCTGGATAAGTTGGTGGAGGTTCTTGATCTGGAGGCAGGTCAGGGCTTGTGGGGTGCTGGGCTTTACATGCCAGAGGGGCTTGCTTCCTCTGGCAACCTGCTGAAGTGCCACTGCTGGCCTTTCACCTGGAGAAATGCAAAAACCCAGCAGCAAACTGATGAAAAACCCCAGGTTAGAATTCTCCTGTCAGACTGCCCCTCATGTAATAATCACCTGTGTGCAAATGCCTTAGCTCAAAGTTTACCTTTCACATTACCCTCCCTATGCTCTGCCAGGGCTCTGGGCTGGTGGTCACTGTGAGCTGCAGAGGCAGAGTTGTGTCCATCTTCTTTCTGTCACAGCAGGAGCTGATTCCCCTGTCTCTGGAGCACCATCTCCGAGCCACAGGCTGTCTGAGGCTGAGCTGCCACCCACACCATTCCTTATCTCTTATGCTCCCCACAGGAACCTGCCCTGCAGCTGCTGAGGGGAGGGATGCTTTGAAGCTGCAGTTCCACCCTGGAGCTGTGTGTTAGGAGCCCAGCATGGAAAAACCAGTTGCTCTTGAATTTCCTTGTCCCTGTGGCATTGGGGGTGAGAAATGTGGTTGCCAGTGAGTCACTAGGACTGTCTTTTAATTCATCCCTGGTACCAAACTGAGGGAGGTCGCAGGTTTATTTTCTCTGTGGAGTTTTCCTGGGGAGTTTATATGCCAAAGTATGTGAAAAGCTAATGGTATTTCTCCCCCTGCCCCTGCAGGTCAAGCTTTCTGCAGCAATTAGTCAGCTTCAGTAACACCACCAAACATACATCTAAAAAAGATCTATCTTAAATTAGATATTAGGAAGAAATTGTTGTTATTATAATAATAACAATTATAAGATATTGTTATTATGTTATTGTTATTATGTTATTGTTATTAGAAATTGTTATTAGATATTAGGAAGAATTTGTGAGGGTGGTGAGGCTCTGGCACAGGCTGTCTAGAGAAGCTGTGGCTCCCCCATCCCTGGAAGTGTCAAAGGCAGGTTGGACAGGGCTTGGAGCAACCTGGTCTAGTGGAAGGTCTCTGTGCCCGTGGGAGGGGCTTGGAACAAGATGAGTTTTAAGGGTCCTTTCAACCCAAACCATTCTGTGTTTCTATGAAAATCCATTAGGAATGGTCCCTGCTGAGTGCTGGCTGTGATGTGCAGGTGGGATCCATAAGGGAACCAATGTGGGCTCCCTCCCTTTGGGACCTCACCTCCAAAGCCGAGGGGGTGAGGAGCATGTCCCACATCCCAGCCAGAAATGCCTATTCTCCCTGAGTGTGGGAAGCTGCTTGGAGGGGCTTGGGGCTCTGTATTGCTGTAGCAGAGCTGGGATGGGAGAACAGCAAGGGAGTGGGTGTTGTGCAGGACCCTCTGTGTGACTCCATGGGCAAAGCACCCAGAGAAGGAGGAGATCTCGATGTGGGGCAATGGAAGCACTTGGATGGCCAGCTATTAATGAATATCATGGATATATCAAGTTTTAAGAGGCTCAGAGATTGTATTGCAAGTGTCTGTAGCTCATGTTATGTTATCTCTGCTCACAGATCTGCTCTTGGGGTTTGTCCAGCTCCTTTATAGTGTCTCTGTGGCTCCTTGAGGCCCTGCTCCCTGGGGCAGCCTGCATACCAGGGGATTCAGCCAGTCCATTGCCCAGACAGCAGCAGCATGTTTCACACATGTTTTTCCTGGGGAAATCTCAGGCAAAGCTTCCAAAGGCTGGCAGTGACTTCTGAGCAAGGGGCTGTGCTGACAGCCTCTCTCCATGCCAGCTCTCCAGCATGGGCTGGGCTGGAGGCAGATCCACAGGGCTGGGATTAAAGGGGAGGCGAGAGAGAGGTGGCCAGGCTGCTGACAGGGGCTTGCCTGCTGTGGGGTTCTTCATCTCCACATGAAAAAATGGAGCTGTGCCTCCCAAACCCAGAGCTGACTCTTAGCTCTTGTGGGAAAATGTGATCCGAGGGACTTCTGAGGCAACGTCTCCACAGGGCATCGGGTGTGGGGGTGGCACAGCCACATGGCTTAAGAATGCCTCTGCCTCTCTTCCCAGCGGTGACATCAACGAAGACACTCTGGAGACTGAAAATGCAGCTGCTGCAGCTGCTGCTGCCTTCACAGCCTCCACAGACCTGAAGGAAGCGGTTCTAGGTAGGTCAGCTCTTTCCATAGCCCCTTGGTGCCAGCTCCACCACCCCACTGTGCCACAGCCCTGCGCTGGTGTCAGATGGGACAGTCCAAGCACTGTTGTGCAGAGCTGCTGGGGCTCCGGGAGTGTTCTCTTGTGAGCCTTGGGGATGCTCTCCCGGGGGTGCCAGGGATGCTCTTCCAGCATCCAGGGGGCCACAGTGACCAGCAGGGAGCTGGCAGTGGCTGGCTGGGCTGCTGCTGCCCTCTCCTGGTCTGGGATGAGTCCCTGTGTCCAGCCTGGCTCCTGCCATTCCAGCTTGCCACAGGGATGTCAGTTTTGCAGCAACTTGCTGGCTTTGGTTGCAAGAAATAGTGAGTTTAGGGAATGAAAACTGATCTGCTGGGCTGGAGTTGACTTAAAACCAATTTTACTTTAAAACCAAGGGTGACTCCACCCAGATATAACATCATTCTTTTTTATCAAGAATGGATGACTTCTCATATTCCTTGTGCTCAGCTGCAGCTGAATTGGCATAAGTCTGCCTGGGCTGTTTTGTGTAAGAAATACGGATGCTTGGATGCTTTCATAGCAAAGAGCAAGTGAGTGGTGGCCACAAACCCCAGCACACTCCACCATGCATAATCTACTTTTTTTATTATTCCTGAGTTTCAAAACTATCATTGCATGTGTGGCTCAGACATGTGAATCAGGAGCTGTGGCTCATGTTTCTCTTTGATCTCTCCTTTCCTCTGATCCCTGTGAGAAGTGAAGATGGCTGAAGATGAGGACAGTTTGGAGGCAGAGATTGTCTACCCCATCACCTGTGGGGACAGCAAGGCCAACCTCATCTGGAGGAAGTTTGTGTGCCCTGGGATCAATGTGAAGTGTGTGCAGGTGAGAACAGAGAGCCCAGCACTGGACTTGTGCTTTCCCCTTGCCCACATTGTGAGGTCGCCTGGCTTGTCCTGGTTGTGATGAGCTTTAATCAGCTGCTTTACATCAGAACCATGTCATGGTAGGAAAGGATGACATTTTCCTGGGGCTGGGTACCTAATATTTATCCTGACTAAATTGTGTAGTTCTGTCTGGAAAAATGGTGCCTCAATTTAATGTGTTATTGAAAACTTGAGAAATTTGGACACTTGCAGTGTCTGCTCAGTTGGAAAGTTGATAGTTTGAGAAGTACATTGATTGGGGACCAACTGAAGAGTTGCCTGCTGTGTCCTGGATAACTCATGGTTAAAATTTGCATGAATTCAGGAACATGCCATGAGTGAGTCATTGCTGGCATTTGTACACAGTCTAAACAATACCCTGCTGAGGGAGAGTCTCCTTAGACTCCCAAAGGATAGTCCTTACCCTTCCCAGCAGAGATGGTCTCCTCTATCCATGAGGCAGAGGATAGATGCTGCTACCTCCTAAAATATGTCCTCTCTGCACTGAAGCCCTTGTCCTTGTTCAGAGATGCAGTTTCTCATTCAGTAACAGTGAGTTTCTCTATGTTGGTCAACATGGCCATGGGAAAGAGGAGGCCTGGATTTGGGAAATCCTTTGAGATGGGCTGTAAGGCAGCTCTTAAGGGAACTGCCTGGGTCATGGTTGGACTCGAGGATCTTGTAGGTCTTCTCCACCCTTAGTGATTGTATAATACTATGATCCTGCAGGTTGCTGTTACGTCAGTGTGTGGGTTCATGCACAGCTGGGTGTGTAGGGCAATAAAAGAAAGTGAAGAGCTGGCATGGTGTGTGCCAGCTCCCTGAAGCTGGTTTGCTGCAGCAGTGGGTGTGCATTGCCAGAGAGGCCAGAGGTTCCCTGATACCAATGGTTGTGTTTGGGAGCAGAAGGTCAAAGACCAGATGGGCTTATTCCCTCTCCTGTGGGGCATAATGTGCCCCTGGACCCAAATGCTACAGTGCAGCCCAGCTTTCACTGAGTCCATTGTTAGTGGGAACGTGAGCAGCTCCCTGCTGTTAATGATACTGTGCACAACCTATGGGTGTTTTCCCAGCTGTCCTGCCTGAGCTGAATACTCCCTGAACCCTTAGGTTGGAGCAGATCTTAACTAACCATCTGTGACAAAAATGTTTGGCTTTAATCTTTCTGACTTGGGCAGTGTTCTCTGGGGTGGGGAGTGCCTGGCAGCCGCCTGCTTTGGTGGTGTTCATTGGCACGTGGAGGCTGCAGCCACTGCGGGGCACTGGGAAATGCCACCAGGCTCCAGCTGAACCCTGCTCACAGGGCACCCTTGGCTTGTTTATGGCTGATGGCACTGATGGTGCACCTTTTGCAGTTTCACGATCACCTAATCAGCCCCAAGGAGTTTGTCCACCTGGCAGGGAAGTCGACCTTGAAGGATTGGAAGCGAGCGATCCGGATGAACGGGATCATGCTCCGGTTAGTCCTTTCCTTTGTACCTCTGGACATTTCTTTCTGGGGGATTGTGGTGGGGTGGAACAGAACCTTTGGAATGGCAGTTTTGTTGCTGAGGGAGCAGATGAACCACTAAAAGTTTGTCTTAATGGCAGCCTGGTCCCAAATGTAGTCGGTCCGATGGCTTTGTTCTGTCCTTGTGCCTGGGGAATAATTTGGGGCGAGAAATATTTCTCTGTTTTTTTCAGGGCTTGAACCAGACTGAGTTTCCATCTGGTCTAGGGACATTGTAAATTTTAATGGCTGTTGGTGGTTGAGCCATGCTGTTTGTGGATTCTCAGCATGACCCACCAAATGAAATCAGTCTGGTCATCACCAATGCTCTGGTTGCAGCACTCCTGCTTGACATCACTTCCAAATAAGTCCTTGGCAAAAAAAAAAAAAAAAAAAAAATCTTCTTTATTGCAAACATTTATCTTCTCTAGTATTAACTATAGTAATTCAATTCCTCTATGGTCCTCCTGAACAGCAGCCCAAGACTGTGATTTAATTAAAGTCTTTCTCTGCCTTTGGGCAGGATAAAAAAGAATCACCTCTTTCCCCAGGAATTGTCAGTGGTTTTGTGCTCTTTTCATAGGGTGACATTGCCTTTCCCTGTATTCTTCTGCTTCAGTGCAGGCATCTCCCATATTCCTTTTAAGCAGCTTTTGCTCCACATAAATTTTGCATAATAGGTTTAGATTTTGTCAAGGCAGGGCTTTTAGAGGGGAAAAAAAACTTGAGGGGAATATCTGAAGGCAAAAACCCAGCTTCCCATGGGAGCAAATCTTGGGAAGCTGAGGTGGTTGTTGGCCAGCAAGGCCTGGGAGTGTTTTGGAGATAACATTCTTGGATTGGAAGATCCCATGTTCCAGTGTTGCCACTCCCTTTGAATGAGATGAGAGACCTGATTTTCGTTTATCGATAGGGCTATGTCCTGCCTCCTTTTGAGCTGTAGAGTTAAAAAGGCAAGAAAGAAACTCCCTGTGGTGTCACCCTGAACTGAGACTCCAGCTGACCCTTTGGCTGGAAGCTGCCGCTTCAGAGGGGATGTGCTGGTGGGGCCAGACAGGGGCTCTCTTTTCCCCTTCTTTCCTCAAGAAATGAGTTAATCAGTCCCAGTAAGGGCTCCTGTTGGCTCTGCCTGCTCTCCTGGCGTTTTGGGACTCAGAAGCTTGGGGTGAAGGCTGCCAGGAGCTGCATCTCAGAGCTTTTAGCTGTTGCTGATGTGCCTGTCCTTGTGCTTGCTCCCTGTCTTTCAGGAAGATTATGGACTCAGGAGAGCTGGATTTCTACCAGCACACAAAGGTCTGTTCCAACACCTGCCGGAGCACCAAAATTGACCTGACTGGAGCCAGGGTGTCCCTGACCAGCCAGACATCGACAGAGTACATCCCTCTGACTCCTGCCTCTGCTGATGGTACGTGCAGCCATTCCTCACCCTCAGCAGGGACTTTGACACATCAGAGCACATGAGTGCCACAAAACCAAGGTCCCTGTGGCTTTCTCATCTCTGGAAGTGTCCGAGGCCAGGTGGGACAGCACTTGGAGCAATCTGGTCTAGGGGAAGGTGTCCCTGCCCATGGCAGGGGGTTGGAATGAGATGAGCTTTGAGATCCCTTCCAACCCAAACCATTCTCTGATTTTATGAATTTGTCCTATAATTACAGGCAACTGTTTCATTGGAAAGTATTCTAATTTTGAAATACTTCTATATTTAACTCCTTTTGCCTCTGAGCATTAAGAACAGCCCCCAAAGTGCCCCACACCCCAAGCTTCTGGTGGTGCCTCTGAGACAGGATAAGCCCCTTGGCTGACTCTGCAGAACACCCATCCACCACATCCTGGTTTTGTGGTGGGGAAGCTGATGCTGATGCTCAGCACAGCCCACTTCAAACCTCCCTGTTCAACATGAGCTCATTAATGGGAGATGTTTGCCAGCTGCTGGGCTGTGCTGAAATAACCAGAGCCCTGAAAGCTGCGGAGTAAAGGAGCAGAGGGACTGGATTTAATGGCTGCAACTGAGCATTCCAAAGGCTCTGCACAGCTCCGTGGGGCTCTGGCCAGATTCCCATCCATCCCTTTCCTGCACACGGCATGAATGACGCCTGTTCCCTGGCTCTATGGTAACAAAACTGCTGAGATTTGGCAGAGCTGGAGGGAAGGAGGAATCCCCCCTGCATCCCCGTGCAGTGAGAGGGCTGCTCTTCCCTTGGAGGCTTTAGAAATGCTCCAGACAAACGGTGGCTGGGTAAAAAAAGCCAAAAAAATCAGACTCTAAATCTGTTTGACTTTTGCCCTGAGCAGCACTGATGTGTTTGCAGGGGAGAACGGGAGGGAAATGCTGCTCTCAAGCATGTGTTCTTGTGCTGCAAAGGTTGCAGGCGCAATCCCTGGGGATTGCACTCCAATGTAGGAAAATAAGTACAGCTGGCACCGCAACTTGGGTGTCTCTGCTCAGCATTCAAACAGACGTGATCCTGTGCAATATAAAGAAGAAGTCACAGAAATGCAGCAAGGGAGTGCTTCCCTTGGAAACAGCCTGTGAAAATACAGGGAAGAATCAGGACCTGGGAATTTTTTTCTCTTCTTTTTTGCTATTGGTTGCAGTGAACGGATCCCCGGCTACAATAACCATAGAAACATGCGAGGATGCCACTGATTGGAGCACCAGCATTGGAGGTATGGCTTGGAGTCCTGCAGGGCTCGCTGGGTGGAGAAGATGTGGGGAAAGAGGGAAGCAGCAGGGTAAGGAGCAGGAAGGACCCTCTTACCAGAGCAGCCTTGTATGAACCTCCCCTGGGATTATTCCTTCACTGCTTATGGACTAGCTCTGTGTTAAATCCCACCAGTGTGCAGGCTGGCTGTGCAGCCTTGGGATGAAGTTGTTTCAAAGCACCAGCATATCAAAGCCAGGGCCAAATGTGGCTCAGGGGGAAAAATGTTCTTATCAGAGAGGTCATGAAATCATTCTCCTTGGTGCTACTAGCTGTAGCAAAGTGTCCTGGTGGTGTGGGACAGGGGTGGGGAGAGCGTATCCTCCTTTGTGTCCATGCTCTGGGTGGGCTTTGTCCCAGCCCTGTGACCTTAGCGGTCTCTCCCAGCCCAGCAGGACTGCACCCCTGCAGGGCTGTCCACAGGGAACCCATAGCAGATTACCATTAAACCCTGCCGAGGATTTTGAGGTTGTCCCTTGCCTCTTGTTTCTCCAGATGACACCTTTGCTTTTTGGCAAGGTCTGAAGGACAGTGGTCTCCTGGAAGAAGTGATCCATGAGTTCCACCAGGAGCTGGTGGAGACCATGAAGGGCTTGCAGCAGCGAGCACAGGATCCCCCGCTGCAGCTCGGGGGTAAGGACCTGGACATGGGTGGTCAGTCATCTTGGGAGAGGGGCTTGTGGATTTTTTTATCCTTAGGGATATCTGGATGGCACAGTAGGGACATAGCTCATCATAAAAAATCTCATTTCTGGCTGATGGATGAGGCTACACTTGGGGATAATTCAGGTGACCTCAGTTCTCCAATTCCCCGTGCCTGGGACTTCCTCTCTGCTGGCTCTGGGTCTGGACAAATGCTTGGCTTGGGAACTGAGGTGGAATTTAGGCCGTTGGAATAACGATGCAGCAAGCAGCTACTGTGCCAGCAGATTTCTTATCACCCCTGCTAGGCAGGAGAGTACTGTTTATATGCCAGTGACCTCTTGTCCTTTCTCATGGCTTCTGCCTTCTCTTCTTCCCCAGCCTCTTGCATTACCCTCCCGCAGATTTTGGCTGTCTCAGCTGGACGTATTTCTTGTCGTGTGGCTTTTGCCAAGCCACGAATAGTTTGTACAGAGAATTTTTCTTTCTCAAAGATTCTGTGTCTTGTTTTTAAGATGCTGTTTTACTAAACAACGTAGTCCAGAACTTTGGGATGCTGGACCTGGTCAAGAAGGTCCTGGCCAGCCACAAGTGCCAGATGGATCGCTCGAGGGAGCAATACACACGGGATTTGGCAGGTATGCCCTGGACACACCAGTGTGGCACCAGGCATTGCTGCCACTGCCTTTTCTTTTGGGCTGAGAAAGTGGGGGTTGTTTTAAGGCTGGTGTTTGTTAAACCAGCCACACCAGGCATTGCCACAGGTGATGGGAAGCTTGTCCAGGATCCAGGCTGAGCCAAACCTCTTCTCTCTCCAGCTCTGGAGCAGCAGTGTGACGAGCACCGCAAGCGAGCGAAGGAGCTGAAGCACAAATCGCAGCATCTCAACAACGTCCTGATGACCCTCACACCTGTCTCTGTTCCCACACCTCTGAAACGCCCCAGGCTGACCAGGGCCACCTCCGGACCAGCTGCCATCACCTCCCAAGTCCTGTCCCAGCCAGCGCAGCTCGCCGTCACCCCCGGCGTGCCGGTGTCCCAGGTTGCCAATCTCCCTCTTGGCAAAGTGGTCTCAGCCCTCCCTCCTTCGGTGCTGGGGAAGAGCCCAGCGCAGCCCCCTGCTGCCAGCTCCCCGGCCTCCCCTCTGCTGGGGGGGTACACAGTGCTGGCCTCTGCCGGCTCCACCTTCCCTGGCACAGTGGAGATCCACCCGGACGCTTCCAACCTGACGGTGCTGAGCACGGCCGCGGTCCAGGATGGCAGCACAGTGGTGAAGGTGATGAGCCCCTTCCAGCTCCTGACTCTTCCAGGACTTGGCACGACCATCCAGAATGTGACACAAATAGCTCCCAGTGGGAGCACGGTCGTGACTGTCCCGTCCGGTGCCGCCGAGGCTGCCGGGGATGAACACGCTGCCGCCGCCATCGAGGTGACCGCAGTGGCCGATGAGGCGGAGCAGAAGTGAGAGGGAGGACTTGCCTGGAGGGACGCTGGCCGTGCCACTCTGGGGGGAAACTGCCTCTTCTCTGGCTGCGCTGTGGGACGAGGAGTGGTGTCATGAGGGGCACGGGCTAACAAGATTCAGAGCGGCTCGTGTTGGGAGCAAGGAGGTTCAGGTCAGAGGGAAGGAGGGGGGAGGAAGGATGCCTGGAGAAGGGAAAGGCAGAAATGCTCTGCCTTGTTTGGAGGAGGGAAGAAAAAAAGAGCTTATTTTTTTATAAAGCTTTCCTCCCCTGTTGTCTTGGAATAGTTTTCCTGCTCTGGGTCGTCAGCCCAGCCTTGTTGGCAGGCACAGCTGGAGCAGTGTCCATCAGAGGTGTGGGCAGGAGCAGGGAGAAGGCAGTAGCAAAAAGAAGCTCCTGAGGGGCCTGGTGTGCACGGAGCTGGCTGCTCCCTATTCCTAGGGGCTGCAGGAGTGGAGAGGGATGCCAAGAGCAGGAATTCCATGGATGTGTACAATCATTGCCACCAGGAAGGGCTCTGGCAGCACGGGCCCAGGCCCTGGGACGTTGAGTTTTGTGTGTGACACTGGCTTTGGGTGGCAGAAACTAAGTGGGAGCTGTTGCAACAATGGGCATGGTGGTTGCCCAGGTCTGCTGGGGAAAGACCAGGAAGACAGGAACCCAGAAGGCTGAGAAGAGCTGTGACTTCTGAGGATTTAGGGTCTTTTTCTAGTTTTCTCAAAAAAAAAAATCCATTATTGGGATTTTTTTTAAGCCAACGGCGATTTTTAAGCAAAGCCCTGGTTGGGAAGCTCGTTCTGCATGGCAGAGCCGTGCTGCAGAGTGTGCAGAGCTGAGCCCCATGGCCGTGCTCCAAGGAGCTCACACTTCCTCACAAGGGGGGACCCTGCTGTCCCCAGCATCCCACGGGAGCTGGATGCTGCCATTCCCTCCCTCCTGGGATCAAGCAGCTGTTCTGTAACAGGGTGGTCGATGCCCCAGTTCTCCTTCAGCCACCCCACTCTCACCAGGTCCCATCCCAGGGCCTGTGTGTCTCATGCTGTCTTCGCCTGGAAGGAGTTGGGTGCTTGGAGTGTTGGGGTTTCTTCAAACTTGATCTGGCAACAGCAGCAAGACAGGTCACTTTATTGAGTAATAAATATTTTTTTGAAAGAATGTTCCTGGTTTATTGTGTTTTCTATGTCCAGGTATGACAGCTGGGATTGTGAAATTGGGGCTAAGGCAGGACAGGAACACACTTTATTAAATATAAATGTATGTGTCCTCTGTGTTCCCTCTGGCTGTGGGTGTGCAAGGAGCCTGAAATGCAGCTCCAAAGTCTGGTTGTCCATGCACAGCTGGGGTGGCCTGGCTGTACCCAGTGCTGATAATCACTGGTCCCCAACCTATGTTTAGAAGAGTTGACACGTAATCAGGAAGAAAAGTGATCTATTCCTCTGAAGCATTAGATTTTGTTTCGTTTTGGCCGAGACTCAGCTGGGGCTGCAATTGAGGAGGAGTCCTGCCTTATCAGAGTTTTTTCCCTCCCAGCTGGCTGCTGCTAAGATATCGCTGTCATATCTCTGTACTTGGGACAGCAGTAGCATGTCAGACCGAGGACATATAAAGGGTTGTGATCAGCCTGAGCTGCCTTTTGCCTCTCCAGCGTGAGCAGCAGTGCTGAGCCACACCTGAGGTGTGTTTCCAGCCTGAATTCCACCCTTCCCGTGCTGCAATGGTGAGTGAATGTTCCTCTGCAACACAGGGACACCTTTCCCCAGCAGTGCCAGGGCTGGAAAGCTGTGGTGCCTTTGCCCAGCCCTGGAGAGCTGTGGGCTGAGTATACTACTCCAGCCATCTCTGCTTTGGCCAAACTCATCCAGGTTATCCGGGGGCTGTGGGAGAGGGAATGTTCAGGTAGAAAGGTGACAGCTGGAGGGACCTCCTCCCTCCACTTTAAAGGTATCTGAGAGGGCATCAGGTGGAGTGTGGGGTGCCATAGGATTTGTGTCAGCTCTGTTTTGGTGTGGTGCAGCAGTGGGCAGCCAAGGCTGGGGCAGAGCAGAGCAATGCAGATGCAGCAGCTCTTTTCTGGCTCCGTGCACCTTTACCTGCCCTGGAAAACTACAGATCACCTCATCGGCAAAGCGTTCCCCGCGTGGGTGTACTTTGTCCTGCAAAACAGCTCTTCCTTGGGATGTCAACAGCTCCCCAAGCAATAAAAGCTTAGCAGGCAGATTTGGGCTGGTGCAATTCTTCCCTCCCTTTGCAGCAGCTCTCGGGACAGGCAGTCAGGGAGGGGCCGGTGGGGCAGCCCTGGCTCCCTCGAGAGAACGCCTGGGATGTTCAGGGACGACCCGGTGACCTGCTCCCCTCCTGCGGTGGCTGAGCTGCTCCCGAGTGAGTCGCGGTGTTTCCCCACCCGGCCGAGGGCAGCTGGGGGCTTGCAGAGTCAGCAGCTCGCAGGAGGATAAGAGCTGAGAAGGAAAAGCAAAGAAAGGAAGTTGTCTGCAGCGAGTTGTGTGCAGATATTATCAGTGTCTGCATGAGTCGCTCGGGGTTGGATGCGGCCGTGGGCGCTTGGGCAACATGCCCTGGCCGGGGGGAAGTCCCATGTGCGTGTGGCTGTGGATCCTGGCCTTGCAGCACTGGTTCCAGCGGGGGTGATAAAGCATTGCTCATGGAGCTGCTCATCCCACCTGTGGATCAGCTCTCCCCACGCCGTTGAGGCCTGGGGCAGTGCAGGGTTCCTCCCCAGGGGCCTGCACCCATCACTGTGGGCTGCCAAGGCTGCAATGGGTGTCCCCACAACTGGGACATTGCTGTGGATGCCAGTGTGTCAGCCTGCTCTGTGAGCCTGGGGACCCGGGGCAGGGCTGGGGCTCTCAGCACCCATTCTACCAGCTTGGTGCTGCTGGCACTGCCTTCCTGGGGTCCCCTTGGGTGCTCAGGCTGAGATCTGCTCCCCTTTCCTCCTGTGGGGAGCCCAGGGCAGCTCTGCTCACAGCCGGGTGTAGAGTACTCACACCCAGAGACAAAATTATGTAAGGGCTGCGGATGATTCATACCAAGCCCCTGTTTTTCCCCGAGATTGTGTGGTGGTGGAGACTCAGCCACTTGCACTTTCTCCTCCAGGTATCCGCGGGAGCAGACTGCAGTATTTGGGAAAGAGCAGAGGCTCCCACTTCCCGAGCAGAGCCTTGCCACGGTCCTGCCGGGCAGGGGTGCCAGGGAGTGGGGGCTGTGAGAAATCACCAATTCCTCACTCTCTGCGTCTCCCTGGGCAGGTTAGGGCTGTTACCGGGACAGGAGATGCTCCAGCATCTTCGCGGGAAGGCTCTCCCAGCTCCCAATAACTCCCTCGGACAAGCGGGGGGTTTGCAGCACACAAAGGGCACCGTGTCTGGCGCTGGGGCGATGGTTTGTTTCCTGGGGAAATCGCTCCGTGTCTCGGCCGTGTCGCCGCGGGAATGGAAACCGAAACTCAGAGCTTTCGGCTCGGTGTTTGTTTGTCTAAAATCGGCAGATCCTGGGTTTCGGCTCTCCCCCGCCCTAATGCCGTGGATGTGGTGACGCAGCTTTGCCTCCTCCCTGCTCCAACAGCGGCTTCCCGAGCTCTGCCGCCAGCGATGGAGGGACGGCAGTGCCGGCTGCTCCCTGGGCTGCTCCTTGTGTGTTGAGCAGGGCCAGAAGCTTTATGTAATAGTGGAAGCTGTTTGCTTCTAGAGCTGGAGGGAAAATATCCCACCTGTAAAATCAGTGAAACCGCCAGCTATCCCACCTGTAAAACCAGAGTGAAGCCTCAGTGCCAAGGCTGCTCCTCCTGGGTGAGCTGGGCACTGCCCGTCCTGGCTCCTCAGGAGAGTAGTGCCAGCTATTTTGTTTGTTTGCCACTGCTGTCTGATGCTCTCACAGAGACCTTTGCTGTGGTTTAGAGTCAAGACTGCAGAGATGATTTCTGTCCTAGGCAGTAGTAAATTGGGATGGACTCCATCACTATGGACCACCCTGATACCAGGGCTGGGCTTCTCTTGGTCACTCCTTCCCAGGCAGGGATGGGGCCCTGGTGCTGCACAAACCATAACAGTTCCCATGGCAGCTGTAAGGACAAAGCTGGGAAGCCCTTTCCTGGATGGGAACACTGAGCACAGGGGCTCCATGGGGTCAGGTCCTGATGTGAGGCTGAGCCACTCACTACCCCTGACTGACAGAGCACAGAGTGCAGCAGAGCCTGACAGCCACGGCCCTGTGCAGGTGGCCAGCCTGCCGTGGCTCCAGCAGTGACCAGGGTGTTGCACAGACCTGGTGGCTTTGCTGCCCAGGAATGCCTGGTTTCCACAGTCACCCAGTGCTCTGCTGGGATCCATCCAGTGCCCAGTGAGTCCATTCAGCACCCAGAGGCCTGGGCTGCCCCATTCCTCTCCTCAGTGGGAAAACCCTTTTCTTGGCTCCCCAGGGTGCTGCTGGATGGGAACAAGGTGAAAGCTCCCTCTGAGGCATCCGATGGCTGCGACTGCACAAAGCAGGAAGGTCAAAAAAACATGGTTTCTCTTCCCCTTTCCACTGGTGTTGACAAATGCGCCAGAAAATGGTCTCTGCCCCTCCTTCCTCCTTGCTCCAGTGCCGCCGTGCCCCATAGGCTGGCTCTGTGTCTCCTCCTCCCATTTGCTTTGAGGAAAAACTTTTCTTTTGTTGCTAAGGCTGATTTTATGTTGAGGTGGCACCACCAAGCACGACGTGCCCATCAGTCGATGGAAGGATTGAACAGTCCCTGTCAGCAGGGACACTTTACCTCTGGTGCCTGTGATTTTTTAACAGCCACTTTGTAGCTGGAGGTGTGTTAGTTTCCCCTGGTTGTTTCCAGGGCTTGCAGGTGGCTTCTGGCATGAAGATAATTCCATTCAGTGGGAATACTGGGGCTTGACCTCAATGTTGTGCACAGCACCTGCTTTACAGGCCAGGACTTCCTGAAGCCTTGTGTCCAGGCTGGTGAGATGTGGCTGCTGTTGTGGTTTCCTGGGGCTGGGGCTCTTGGAGGAGCTTCCTGAGATTTTGTTTGGGCGTGTGTGTTGGGGTCATATCAGGTGTCAGGGTTCGTTGGTTCTGTGTATATGAGCTGCAAATTTGGCCCATCACCAAACCGCAGGGGGAGGGGACGGCCCCCGCTGGGATGAGGTGCTGAGCTGTCGTGGGATGGGTTTGGTGAGAAGTGAAGAGGCTGAGAAGGGGCTCCACAGTCCGGGTGCTGAGGAACCCTCACTCCTCGGGCGCTGAGCATCAGCCGATGGTGCCGGTGTGGTGGTAACAGGTACCCACAAACGGGGCTGCGGGGTCTGGGCCCCCGGCTGTCGGTGCTGCCCCACGATACAAATGAGACTGGGCTGCTGCCGGGGGTGGATTTGGGGTTTGAGTTTGGTTTTGGCTCGAGGCTGAGCTCTGCAGCGGGTGCATCGCGCCAGGAGGACAGAACGGAAAACGAAAGTGGTGATGAACAGAAAGGAGAGCGGCGCTCTGCCCCCCTACCTCCCTCCGCCCCCCGCCCCGAGCCCGTTAAAAAGGAGGCCGGGCTGAGGACAGGGGCTACCTCTCAATATTCACTTCAAACTCCGGTGTTGCTGCTCCCGTCTGTGGACCGAACCTGAGATCGGGGAAGCCGGACCTGCTGCGGGTGAGCAGCGCCCCGGGAGCGGCCCCTCTGCACTCGGGGGGACAGACCGGAGGGAGACTCGGCCCCGATGTGCGGGGATTGCGGGGCTGGGAGGG
>VWZU01004608.1:145110-174344 GCA_013397095.1 Sterrhoptilus dennistouni
TCCGGGGATGGGCGGTCAGCGGAGCGCCCTGGGGGGCTGCAGGACCGAGGGTGCCCCCGGTAGCCCCGCAGGGAGCCCTGGGGTGCTGCAGGGAGTGCGGGATGCTGCGGGGCGTGCGGGGCGCGCATCCCGCTCAGCCCCCGCCCCGGCTCGCAGCGTCCCTGCCTGGGCTGGGGTGCGTTCGGAGAGGAGGATCATTAGCCAGAGTGCGGGTTTTGAGGTGCAAAGCCCTGTGTGGAGGGTGGGGAGAACCCCGGGGCTGCACAGCGCTGCCTTCGATGATCCCCGGACCGCGATGTTTTAATCCTGCTGCCGCCTCTGAACTCCGGGAGTGGCATCTGGGAGCTCCCGGTGAACTTCTTACAGTTGGATAAAAACAAATGCAGCATCTCGGGGTCCACGTGTGTCGGGACTCTGCACAGACTGGAGGGTTTGTGGCTGCAAACACACTCGGGCAGTGGTGTCGCGGCTGTCACGCAGCAGGCGGGCTGGAAGTGCCAGCTCTTGAGTGGGATGTGGAGTGAGCTGTCTGGTTGAAAAAGGCTGGGAACGGGGGGCGCCAAGAACTTTGGAGGCTGTTTTTGCACTGGAGGGAGATTCCAGAGGGATGCGGTTTCGGTACAGCCAGGAGGGCTGCGGGTGGTGGTGGTGGGGCACTGGGCAGCATCTGCCAGGCAGCCCCTCTTCCACTGTTTCCAAACCCTCCCAGTCAGCCTGGCTGTGCTGATGGCTGGTGGGGTGCTGGAGATGCTGGGAAGGTCTTGCACTGTTGCTCTGAGCGCTGCTTGTAGCCGTAGAAAAACTTCCAAGGGCCAGTGCTTGGCTTGGTCTGGTAACCGGGATGTGGGGCTGCAGCCACCCGAGGATATGGTCCCCCTGTCCCCATCCCTATCCCAACACTCTGATCCACGTCACTTTCTCTGATCGAGGGGCACTTGGCTTACTCCAGCGTAGCACGTTGCCTAATATTCTGTCAATAATTAATGAAGCCAAGAGCTCAGAGAAGGGCTGCCTTCCTCCTGGTGGGATAGGGTGGGTGCAGAGCATCGGGATGCAGGGGCACCATGAGCATTTCTCTACCACAGCTGTGCTTCCCTTCGCCAGTTCCAGGGAAATGTGATTATCTCTGGCTTCAGTGCTGCCCTGCAAGGCGCCTGCCAGGGACGATGCTTTGGACACAATGTGGCCCGGCCCTGACCCAAAGCATCTTCCTGAGCGTGGAGGAAATGCCATCAGCAAGGCCGTGGTGTGCTCTGTTTGGGTTTGGTTTGTGGCAAGGCTGGACCAGAGCTGGGCAGAGGTTGTGTGGGGCTGTGTTGGTGCCTGGGAGGGAGGCAGAACTCGCCCAGGTGTGGTGGGGGTACAATAAACCAGCCTCTGTCTGTTCTGGTGATTTGTTACCCATCAGCAGGATGTGAGTGGCTTTAAATGTCAGGCTGAGCTTTTCACGATCAGTGTGAAAAAGGTTGTTTTTCTTGAAATATACAAAATTCAGCTTGTAAATCATGGTCTGTGGCTTGCTGGTAAATAACTGCTTCCCATCCACTCTTACCTCCCCCCTTCCCTGAAGCATTTTGATTTTGCCCTGTTGACATCAGTTTTGTTCTCAGTGGGACAGCTGTCTTGGGGCACACCTCCCTGAGCTTCTTCATCTCTTGTATCTTTTCTCCACCCAAGCTTGGATTGCAAAAGTTCTCTTAGCTTCTTTTTTTTTTTTTTTCTTTCTCTCTCTCTCTTTTTTTTTTTTTTTTTTTTTTTTTTTTTTTTTTTTTTTTTTTTTTTTTCTTCTAGTATAAGAGTGCTGTAGAGAGGAAAAACCTTTAATTTGGCGTCAGCACTAGTACTGTGCAGAGACTTTGAGTGCGGTTTGCACTTCCCCTTCCTCTTCCCTCCCACCTCCAGACCCAGAGCATGTTCTGGCAGTTTGCTCAAAATCAAACGCCTTCTTAAAAAAAAATAAACAGCAGGGGAATGACCCCTTTAAAGGTGGAATATTCCCTCTTAGCTTTTTCCAGCTGGGATGCCCTGGCTAGGCATGAATTCCAGCGGCAGCCTGGCTGTCCTGCACGGTCTTTATGGGCAGTTCTTAGACATTTAACCTGAGTGGGTGCCGGCGGTGCTGCAGGAGCGTCTCCCATGGACTCTGCCGCTCTGGACGTGCCAGGACCGGGAATTTCGGCTCCCTCTGCACGGAGCCGAGTGCCAGCGATCAGATATTTTTCTCTCCCGTGCGTGTAACTGAGGTACACTGGAGTTTTCACCAGTTACGGTGTTGCACAGATGTCGCGCAAACCCTGAGCTCGGGTGCCTTTCCCAGGAGGGCTCGGCCGGAGGCGGGGACTTCCAGAGGAAGGAAGGTGGAACTGCTGTCGGAGGGATACCAAAGTGTTCCCGAAATGCAGATGTCAGTTCCACCGGGAACGTGCTGCCCTCGCCAGCTTCAAAGGAGCTGAAAGGCTCTCGGCGGCCGAGCGTGCCCTGTGCCCCGCTCCGGGCGTTCCCGCCGGGGGGATTCGGGAAGAGCCCGGCCCCGCCGCCTCCGTGTCCCCCCTGCCCTGCGCCAAGGCCCCGGGGCAAGCTGAACCTCCCCCTGCCCTGCGGTCCCGCTTAGCTCCAGCCCATCCCCGATCTCCCGGGGAAAGCCGAGTGGGAATGCTCTCTTGGAGCAAACAGTCTCCCCAGGCTCAAACAGGAGGGATTTTGGCCCCCAAAAGGGGCAGGGGTTTTCCCTCCTGCAGTCCAGCCCTCGGAGCAGGCTGTGTCTCCCCAGAATTCTGCCTGGTTCCCAATGTCTGGGGTTTTTTCTGGTGCTCACAGCCTAGAGCAGTTTGACAGGAGCAGCTCCAGGGGGTCTGCAGCCCCCACCAGCACTGTGCTGCCTTTGCTGTCTGGCTGGGAATCAGAGGAGCATCCCTTGATGCCCTTGGGTGTGAGACAGATTGTTCCACTCCCCTCCTCTCTTTATAGGCGCTTATTTTCAAAATTTCTCAGATTAATTCATTTCAGTGCAAAGCATTTTATCTGCATCGGGCAGCAATCAGGCAGCACCAGAACCTCAGCTGTGGCTCCAATTTTTCTTTTTTTGTGGTAGAACCAGAACAAACAAAAAGCTCTCGACCCCTGGACTGCAGAAAGTTTTATTCCAATGACCATGGCCTTGTTACAGCCAGAGGATAGGAATAACCCTGGCTGTCTTCTGGCCCCAGCCAGCTCGGGGTCACTGCTCTTCTTTCAGTGCCAGCCTGCACTGAGTGCTTCAAGTAAAGATTTGGAAGCGAAGTCACAGAGCTTAGTCTGGGTGATTTAGCTCTGGATGCAGAGCTCGTGGCGAGGCACAGTGGTGTGGCACAGTGACCCCAATCAAGCCAGTGCTGGCGTGGGAGTCTGCCATGGCATCCCACAGCTTCCCAAAGCGGAAACCTGCAGCTCTGCCCAGCGCCAGGCTTGCTGCCAGGCCTTGAGAGATAAACCGAGCGGGTGTTTATTCACCCAGCACGTGTCTGACCTGATGCACACGGAGAAGGAGGATTAGATGACTCCTTCATGGCTCAGCAGCAGGTGGATGTTGTGACATGGGATGGGAGTTGAGGAGCTCTTTAAGGGTAGGCTGGGAATGTGGGTGATGCTCCAGCCACTTCCAGCTTGGTGTTTGTTGTCTGGAGCTCCAGCTGTAGCAGCAGCCTCAGCACTCCCTGCCCACTTTGCGCAGCATCCTGTTTGTCCCAGAATAGAGGAAAGGACTCTTAATTAAAAGCGCAGAAGCAATGCAAGGTTTGCCTTCCTACTCCATTGTCCACTAGACCTCAGACGCAAATCTTACACTTCCCTGGTATTGCCAGAGAGCCAATCTGTGGTGGCTGCTGGCCAGGAGACCGAGCTGGGTGCTCGGCATGAGGCCCGTGGCTTTTCTTGGCAGGACACCCTGCCCACAGATGTGCCTGGGCATATTCCCTTCACCCTGACCACGTGGCCCAGCCACAAAACCCTGCGGCATCATTCCTAGGGATGCTCCTGGCCTCTGGTTACCCAGGAAACTGATGGCAAATGCCGGAGCTGATGGCTGGAGAGGGCAGTGAGCTGTGAGTTGCCTTCCTCGCCACCAGGGCCGAGCTCTCCCAGCCGGATGTTTACTGAGCTGTCAGCTGGAGAGATGCCGGCAGGCCCCTGTTCCAGCATGCCCATCTCCCGGCCTTGGGTGCTGCATCCCAGGAGCAAAGAGGGTGGTTGCTTCATTAATTAATTCCAATTAATCTTTTGTGCTACAGGGCAGATAGGCTGAGGGGCTGGAGCTGGGTTCCTCATGCTCCAGGCGTGAGGCTGCCTGGCCAACTCAGGGAAGAAAACAGGACAAAGAAAGAGAAAGTTGGCAGGAGGGACCCAAGGTGGGGCAGGTGCTGGCAGCAGGAAGAGGAAGTTGGATCACGTGGCTGTGGGTCAGGGGAGATCAGTGGCTGCTGTGGGGGCTGTGCTGGGCCCTCTGGATCAGTCACTGCTTTACTGCTTACCACTTTGGATGGTAAATGCTGGTGGTCTATGGGGACACTGGGGACCAGGCTGAGCCCTGCTGGGAACCAGCACCACTTGACAGTCTGATTCCTGTGCAAAACACTCCCCTGGGACCTGGGCTGGTGGGGGAACAGAGCTGGGGGAGAGGGTGCTGAGCCAAGGTTGTCTGCGTGAGGTTCCTGGCTGTGCCAGTGCCTCTGTGTGTGCCCAGCCAGGGATTGTCTGATGTTTCCTGTTAAGTCACTTGTTCCTTGTTTCTTTGTTAGGCTTCATGAGCTTGCACCGATGACCTGCAGGTATGCAGTGAGCAAGGACAAGGCCACTCACCCCATGGCACCTTCTCCCCACGGCATCACCTTCTGAGATCTTCCTGCCATTAATTTTGCTCCACTCAAACTGCTGCCAAAGATGCCAACAGCCAACGGCCCGAAGGTGCCACTGGGCAGCCTCCAGCAGCAGCTGGATCTGCTCCTGGTCTGCTCCAAGTGCAGTGTGAAGGAGAATGAGATCACCTACCACCCGCGGGAGGTGGAGCACAAGTGCATGTACGAGATCCTGCTGGCGCGCTGCCGCAGCCGCAGGAGCACGGCATGGAGGAAGGTGTCCCGGCGGCCTGGCTTCCCCAACCCGGCGCGCTACGCTGTCTGTAGGTACTACGTGATGGGCACGGGCTGCAGCAGGCACAAGAACCAGTGCACCTTCGCCTGGAGTGCGGAGGAGGCCATGGTCTGGAACTTTGAGAGGGAGCACCAGCTGGAGCGGCGCTGGCTGAAGGCGGCGGTGCTGCGGGCGCAGCTGGGGGACCACCCTGCTGCCACCCCCCAACCTGCTGCCAGTGCTGCCAGTGAGATCATCAGCGAGTTTGGGGGGTACTTCCAGGAGATCTGCAAGCGTTGCTTTTTCGGCTGCCCCCAGCGCATCACAGTGGGTGGCAGCGGGTGGCTCTGTGAGTCCCACCACACCTGGGACCCTCTCCTGGTGCACGCATTGCTGGACAGCCAGAAGAAGCAGCAGTACACAGCCATCCGGCCCTGCCCCGAGTTCATGGAGACCCTCAACTACTGCCGGTTTGTGTCCCGGGGCCGGGCCTGCAGGCACGGCCCGCAGCGCTGCCAGTACGCCCACAGCGATGTGGAGATGGCCGTCTGGGAGGCCGAGAGGGAGCACGGATTGCTGCGCTCCGACCTGCTGCCCTCTGTGGCCACTGGCAGCACCAACGGCAAGCCAGCAGCGCCTGAGCCCGTGCACTTCTACTGCTCCATCTGCCTGGTGACCTGCAACTCACAGGAGAGCTTTGAGAACCACTGCTCCTCCATCGAGCACGTGCAGATGATCTCGGCTGACAGCTCCATGCAGTGGGTGCACCGCGCGCCGCCGCTCGGCCTGAACAAGTTCTCACTGTGTAGCAGGTAAGGCATCCAACAGGGAAGAGGGCAGCGGCAGCAGGGGGCTGCCAGCTCCCTGAGGATCCCCCTGCCACCCGGCATGGATGGCACCTGGAACACCTCTCTCCCGACAGAGCGGAGGTGTGTGAAATGGGGAACAGCTGTACCAAGGCTCATTCCAAAGAGGAGCTGCAGGAGTGGATCCAGAGGGTGAAGGTTTCCATGAAGAAAAAGAAGCAAGCCCTGAAGGATGGGCTTTTGTCCTACCAGGACCGGCTCCTTGATGAGTATAAGAAGTGCTCCAACGAGGTGTTAATTGTGAGTGGTGGGCACAGGGCGGGAGCACTTTGGTGTGAGAGCTTGGGAATGGAGCCCACTGCTCACCTTCTTAATGGGGATGCAAGAAGGGATGTGGCTTCCTCCTTCCTTCATCTCTTTGGAGGCAGCAACCTGAGAGCCTGCTTGGGGTACCCGAGTTATGCTGTGGGTCCTCTGGCTTCCCAAGGCTGCTGTGTGGGGACCTGGAGCTGCAGTGGGTGAGGATGGAATATGAGGATGTACTCTTGATCCCTCTTGGGAGGATGTAGCATAAAGGCAAGGACGAAGATGGCACTGTGAAGGGCTCTGAGGTGTGTCTCTGGAATGCTGCCTTCAGTCCCTCTCCTTTCATGACTCCCTACAGATGGCTGAGCACGTTGAGGGTGTCCAAGTTGTGTGTGAGCAGCCTCTGCATGTGCAGCTGGAGGACAGGAAGAAAAAATACCAGTGGCGGTTCAAGATCCACTCTCAGGTAAGCTCAGTCCTTTGGAAGGTTTTGTTTCGTTGGGATTTTTTTTAGTTATTATTTCTGCAAGGGGCAGAAGGATGGGGATTTGGGCATGTTTAAATGAGGACATGTGTTGGGCATTCAGGAGCTGCTCAGCTGGTGCCTGCACTGGGGCTGTGTGCAGGGGGTGCAGCTACTGTGTCTCCTGTCGTGTGCAGTGGTCCTGGGGCAGACCTGACTGCTCTCAACACCATCACAAATAACAACACTCAGCTGCTTTCCTGCTCAGGATTTTGTGGATGTTGGGGGCAAAGGCCTGTCTTCTCCAAAGTAGATTTCCCATTTACTGCACACTGGTTGATATTAAATTGAAACCTGAGGTTCTCTGAGACCTTAAAGTAATTGCTGCGGGATTGCATGAGGAATGAGCTGTGCTGAGACTGACACAGTGTTTGGTTCCTCTAGCAGCTTTTTCTAGGGAATGCTGCTGGAGCACCTCACCAGCTGCTGGGCTCTTCCTGTGGGCTGCCCTCACTGTGTCCCTGTCTTGTCCTCAATGCAGATGCATCTGCAGCACGTGGCCCTGCTGAAGCGGGAGCCTGGAGCCACCTTCTACTTCTCGGGGAATGGTCTTTCCCGGGGCCTGCAGTACATCTGTGGGGAGCACGTGGCCACCGTGTCCTCCTCGCCCCGCACCGCGCTGGTGGAGGTCAGCATGGAGAGCTGCATCCTGGGCATCTTCGAGCAGTGGGTGGTCTTTGACTTCGGGAAGCGCCCCGTCCTCATGCAGAAGATCAAGGTGAGGGTGGGCCGGCGGGAGACCCCCCACCACGTCCCCAGCACCAGGGAGAGCAGCCGCCCCGTCAACTTTGTGCGCTGGGATCGCGGTAACCGGATCATCGTTCCCAGCATGCCGAAGACTGATGAAGATGTGGTTCTGCTGGCAAAGTACAAACCTCCTGCCCTGGCACTGGATTACCAAAGTGAGGGTAGTGCAGACATTCCCATCACCCGGCTCAACTATCGGGAGAGGATGCACAGCTTCCTCTTCCGTGAGGAAGAAGCTGAGCAGGCCCTGATTGCCAAGTAAGTGCCAGGCGTGAACCCTTTTGGGGTTCCCCTTCACTGGGGACTACAAACCTGTTGCTAAGCCTTGGGGTCATGCTGCTCCTGGGGTCTTGTGTCCATTCTGGGTTGGGTCTTGTGGTGCCTTCCCAGAAAATAGGAAACCTGCCGAGAAGGATGGCTTGCTGGGTCTCATCCTTTAGCTGTGGATTAGCTAGAGCATGGTTTCTGCCTGTGCTTTGGGGCAGACCCTGTCTGGATGTAGATGGCAATCCCATTTCCATGGGGAAGGGCTCAGGAACTGACAGATCTTTCTCTGCTCCTCACTTGGGTGTTTCCTCCTTCCAGACTCAACCTGCGTGTGCTCATCTCGCTGACCCCCATGCTGCAGAGCCTCTCCATGGGGGCGAAGTTTGCTCACTCTGGGGAGCTGTTTGCTGAAGTGCCTACCCCTTACAACCTCTCACCAGACACGGACGAGGGGTACGTGCTGAGCAGGTCTGTGCCCACCGCCTTACTGGCCCTTGACCCACCTGTGGACAATCGGGTTTATGAAGTTTTTGTGGAGCATAAAGCCACCACAGAGAAGACCATCTGGCTACGGATACCAAGCAGATGCTGCTCTGAGCTGAACTTCAAGGCAAACACCTCCCACAAGGTGGAGATCCAGTTCCAAATAGACCAGCTGCTGTTCCGGCAGTGGCACCAGGCTGTGGACAGCTTGTTGGATGAGAAGCTGGTCATGCCAGATGTTGCCAGTTGCTCCATCCCCTACTCTCTTGGGTCCCCACAGAAAGGGAATAGCAAGCAGAAACAAGCCATCTCCTTCATCACAGGCCAGCCAACCACCAGTCGGCAGGTCCCACCTCTGCTCATCTATGGGCCTTTCGGCACAGGGAAGACATTCACCTTGGCCATGGCCACCTTGGAGATCCTCAAGCAGCCCAACACACGGGTGCTGATCTGCACTCACACAAACAGGTTAGCAGGGAAGAGGCAACGAGAACTGTGGGCAAGCTGGTGCATTGCTCTCTGGAGGGGGTGTAGGGGAGCCAGGGTGTAAGAGCCAGAGCCAAGCTGCCATTTTCTCGCTGTGCACTTCAATTGCATGTTTAAATAAATTAGTTTTTATTGAATTTATCTTAAACTGCTCTAGTTCCTGCTAGGAGGAAGCCTAGCATGGGTGGAAGTCTTTGTAGAAAAGCCAGTGCAGACTCACAGAATCCCTGAGTGGTTTGGGTTGGAAAGGACATTACAGCTTGTCTTGTTCCATACCCTCCCCCTAGCCCTGTCCATCCTGGCCTCAACACTTAACATATTCCTGCCCCATCATAAAATGGGAATGTGGCTGGAGATACAGTTTTCTCCAGCCTTTACTGTGTACTGCAAGAAGTAGAAAACTGCTGCCTGACCATGCTGGGATAATATTGTGCTCTAGTTGCCCTTGAAGACTGTTTGGCTCTAAGTACATGCCAATCTATTGACTTTTACAGGGAGAGTTTGGGGAAGAGGAAATGCAGATCTGGTCTGAATGCCATTGGATCTGCCTTCAGAGAAACCAGGCCAAGACTGTTAAAATTAGAGCAGTTACACTGAAAAGAGTGTCCACATCTGATCCTGCAGGCTGTTACTGCTTCAGTTTTTAATGCATAATAGATGGCAACTGCTAATCTTAGCCTGTTCCAGGCTGTTTGCTTGCACGGAAGCTTCTCCTGTAGGTCTTGTCTCACCTGGGGATGTGGATGCTTTGCTGTCAGAGGAGAGCTCCTTGTCACTTGGCCCTGGACAGCATCAGGGCTGCAGGTTTTGTTGGGCACATCACATTTTTCCATAAGAGTGTCAAGAGATCTTGTAGTCTCAAATACCAATTCCTATTTTAAATCATACTATTGAAAGAGGCTGGGAATTGGTGGCTGCGTAGGCACTGGTTTCTTTGTGCAGTTGTGAATGTCTGCTGTGACAAGTGTGGTATCACCAGAGCCAGGAGAGAAACTGGATGCGTGTTGCAGAATGATGAGAGAGAACTTTGTCTCACCGAATTTAGGAACAGCACCAGCAATTCCTTGATGCCTTTCCCTTTTGTTCCCCTCCAGCGCTGCTGACATTTACATCCGGGAGTATTTCCATAACTATGTGACCAAGGGGCATCCATGGGCTGTTCCCCTGCGGATCATCTTCACCGACCGGCCCGTCAACATGACGGACCCCATCATCCAGATGTACTGCTGCCTCTCGCCAGACCAGCGCTCCTTCCGCCACCCCACGCAGGCCGAGATCGACAAGCACCGCATCATTATCACCACGTCCATGCTGTCCAAGGATCTGAAGGTCCCCCGAGGCTACTTCACTCACATCATGATCGACGAGGCTGCACAGATGCTGGAGTGCGAGGCTTTGGTTCCGCTTTCCTACGCCACTTTTGAGACCCGCATTGTCCTGGCTGGAGACCACAAGCAGATAACCCCAAAGCTGTTCAGTGTTGAGAGTGGGCAATCTGCTGATCACACCCTCTTGAACCGGCTTTTTTATTTCTACAAGAAGGAGAGTCATGAGGTGGCCAAGAAGAGCAGGATCATCTTCAATGAGAATTATCGTTCCACTGCCGGCATTATTGAGTTCATCTCCAAGCACTTCTACATCGGCAAGGGCAATGCTATCCAAGCCAGTGGGAACATCCCACCCCATCCTGAAATTTATCCCCTCGTTTTCTGCTATGTGTCTGGTGTGGCTGAAAGGGATATCTCCATGATTTCTTGGCAAAACGTCTCTGAGATAACACAAGTGGTTGAGAAAGTGAAGGAGATCTACCAGAGGTGGCCAGATGAGTGGGGTGTCCGGGATCTGAAGAAGATCTGTGTGGTGTCCCATGGGATGCAGGTGTGTAGAGGAATCCTGCATTCCATCTGAGGGGGCTATGCGTGCACTGCTGACTAAACACTCCCTAAGAAAGACCTTTTAATCTATTTATTATTATTTGTGCTAGTAAAAATGGGAAATCTGGGGTGTCATGTGACTTCAGTGGTTTTTTGAGGCACTCTCTGTTTAGGTAGTGTGTCCTGGGTGGTTGGAGCAGAGATGGTGGGATGGCTCAGTTAAACACTTCTATCAGCATCTTCTAGGCAGGTTAATGACAGGGCAGTGGGACCTCTGGCTGAAGTCAGCCCAGATGTGTGGCTGCTTTCAAGTAATTTGGGGAATCTGCAGCTGGGCAGGATGAGGGACCCTGGTGTTTGGTGGGTGGCATTTCTGAGCTGAGTTCAGTTCTGCCTCTTTCTTACCAGGTTTCTGCAACAAGACAAGAGCTGAGGAAAAAGCAGCTACAAGATGTGGTGGTGGAAAACTATGAAAATTTGCCAGGTTTGTGTCTTGTGCAGCAGTCCCTCATGCCTGGCTGCATTTGGGGTCTTATGTGTGAAAGTCATACACAGCTTTTGCAGTCATGCTGGTGGACAGGAGGGTCCATAGCAATTACAGCCACTGTGTAACAGGCAGGGGGAAGAGACACAGAACATTAGCAGAGGAGTTTCATCTTTACATTGTCCTCCTTTTTGAAATGCAAAATATTGGCTATTGTTGTGGAAAAATACCTCTCTGGGAGGTGCTGCCAGGCAGAGCTCCCCTGCCCTCTTGGTGTCTCTGCCACCACCCCAGTCCACATAAGACCAATTAGGAGGGAGTGCCTGGAACTCCTTTGGCTGATTTCCATCCCCTTCTGGTTGGTAGATCTTTGATTTTGTCTTTTTCTGAGTGAATAAGATTTCACACTGAATTAAATCTGCACCCAACTGTCAACTCATTTCAAATATATGGACGTTACTTTGTGGGAGGGTAAAAACCCTGTAAGTGCCATCTCAGAGACTTGTGTATGTGTGAATCATGAGAAGCCCTAAGTACCAGGGAGGGAGCAAGTGACAGAAGGGAATTGAAATCAGGATGGGTACCAATCACAGAACAGCTCACTAGAGGAGGAGTCTCCTGCTCTGGATGACAACAGAGGGATAAGGCTGGTTTTGTCCTCAAGGACTTAATTTATGACTCATCCGTGTTTTTATTATCTTTTTTTTTATTGCGCAACTGGGACTCCTTGTGGTGAGAATAACTGACCCCAGGGGGTGTTTGTGATCTCCACACCCTTTCTTTGCAGCCTCTTCCCAGCTCTGACATCACTAGGGTGCCTCTTGTTGGTTGTTATTTGTTGTGTGATCAGTAGAGCTCTTCCTGAAGGGAGAGGGATCCTTGCAAATGATCATTGCTCTTGTTCCTGTAAGACCCTCAGTTCCTCCAGGGAATTTGATATTCACAGCAAACTCTTCCTGTGTTTGCAAGGAGAGGCTGGTGGCACTGGGCACGCTGGGCTACTCTGTGGGTGCTCATGGCTGCCCTGCTCCAGTGCTCTGCCTTCGCCCCATCTCCAAGCTGTCCTTCCCTCCCTGGTGTGTGGGTGGTGGTGCCTTGTGATGTCCATCCTGGTTCATGCACAGAGGATCTCATGATCCCCAAGAGCTGCTTTGCCCACATCTGGTGACCCCCATGTTTCAGCCAAGTGAGGTTACATCAGTGGCCATGTGACACAGTATAGACAGGTGGCAGCCAGGCAGGGTCTTCCCTGTTGGGTTCTCCTGAGTGACTTTTCCCTTGTTTTCTCTGATACAGGGCGTGAGTTTCGAGTCATAATCATCAGCACGGTCCACACCAGCCAGAGCCTGCGTGTCTCAGCCTCTCACCACCTTGACTTCTTCAACGAGGCCAGAGTGCTCAACACCATCATGACCCGGGCTCAGTCGCTGGTGGTTGTGGTGGGGGACGCCGTGGCCTTGTGCTCCCATGGCCAGTGCAGCAAGGTGTGGAAACGGTTCATCCAGCAGTGCATCGATAAGGGGAGCATCTTCCCGGAGAACCTGACAATGGCTCAGATCAAACAGGCTGCATGTGACAAGGAGAGCTGGAGCAGGAGCCTGGAGGGGGATGAAGAGGACAGTGACACAGACTCCTTGAGCTCTGAGTTCGAGAGCATGAATGCCGATGATCCCATCCTCCAGGAGCTCTTGGATGAGAGCAAGAACATGCTGGTGACAGTATCTGATGAAGGGCTGCTGAATGTGAAGTCTGAGGCTTCAAACCAGAGGAAAGACAAGTGGGAGTATGTCAGCTTCCCTTCTCAGACGATGCAGCAGTACCTGCATATGCACCCCCAAATGTACAAGAGGTGTGAGCTGATCAAAGATGGGTTCGACAGAGCTTCTGCCTTCACCCTCAATGACTCCCCTGCTTTGAACATCCAGATCAAAGGCAGAGTTAACTGTGGGACAGCCTTCACTGGGGACGAGGTGCTGGTGGAAATCCTACAGAACAGCACAGGTGACAGCAGCAGCCACCGCCCACAGGGGAGGGTGGTGGGCATCCTGAAGCGCGCCGAGAGAGAACGGACCTTCATCTGCATGATGGATGAGTTTGATCCCCGTGTGATGATACCCATCGATCCCACTGTCACCAAAATATTTGTCCCAGGGCTGAAGGAGAAACCCAATGTCATTCCTATCCGCAGGCTTGACAATGGGAAGTACAGAGTGGTCAGCTGTGAGAAGATCAGCCAGGAGACAAGGAGGTGCCAGTTCTTCTGTGTCCAGGTCATCTCCTGGCGGGAAGGGTTTTACTACCCTTTGGGGATAATAACAGAGATCCTGCAGGCAGCATTGACTTTGGAAGAAGGCTTAAAGATCCTTGCCTTGGAGTATGGTTTGGAGAACAAATACCCAGCTGCTGTCACCAGAGAGTCAGCCAAATACACCTCCAACAGCAACATCAACCTCACCAAGGAAACTCTGAAGGACTGTCGGAATTACATGACCTTCACTATTGACCCCCAAGGTGCCAGGGATTTGGACGATGCTATCAGCGTTAGGGATCTTGGGCGTCACTATGAGATTGGGATCCACATTGCAGATGTGGCTGGCATAATTCCCAAAGGCAGTGCCTTGGACCTGGAAGCAAAGAAGCGGGGTGTCACCTACTATGCTCCCAAGCAGGAGCCTCTGTGCATGTTCCCACCCAAAATCAGCCAAGATGTCTGCAGCCTCCTGCCTCAGAAAGATCGACGGGTGATCTCCTTGTTTGTCACTGTAGAGAAGGAGACTGATCAGATGTTAAAGGGAGTCTTCACCATCTCTGTGATCCGTTCGGACAGGCAGCTGTCCTACGAAGAGGCAGAGCTCTGCATTAAAAACTGCTACAAGGGAGCAGCAAGAGCCCTTCGTTTTGATACTCTGGAGGACTGCATAGCTGTGGCTTATCACTTCTCCAGGATCCATCGGAAGTTTCGGCTGCAGGAGGACTGTTTCTATGACCGGCTGGATGAGGAAAGTTCTCCAGGTAACAGGGGGTCACATCAGATGATAGAGGAGTTAATGATCATGTTCAATAGTTTCGTGGCTGAGTTTCTCACCAATCATGAGGTGACCAGAAATATCACTCCTCTCCGGTGTCAGTGTGAGCCAAGTCTTGGACAGCTGACACATATGAAAAACAAGTACAGCCACATTGTTCCTTTGTCCATTCATCTGTTGCATCACCTGGGAGAAATACCTCCTGGACAAGACTCCCCTAAAAATGTGGAGTTCAGTCTTCTGGGCCCCATCTGGAAGCACCTGCAGTCAGCTGCTAAAGCCCGTGACTTCCAGAAGATGCTTGACCTTGTTGTCACTGATGACATCCACCCAAAGCTGGCTCAAGTGACCCTGGAGTTCAGGAGACTGCTCAGCCGCTCCTACTTCTGTCGCTCCAACTCCACTGTCCAGTCGAAGGCAGGCCATTACTCCCTTCATGTTGATTCCTACACCTGGGCCTCCTCTCCCATCCGCCGGTACGTGGATGTTGTGGTCCAGCGGCACCTTCATTCTGTGCTCCGCAAGAAGGCTGTCATCTATTCTGCGGATGACATTGAGTTTCTCTGTCATGACTTCAACAGGAAGAATAGCCAGGCAATGGCATATGAGAAGAGAGCCCACGCCCTGCAGATGGCCAGCCAGCTGAAGGACCAAGTCTTGCAGAAGATTGCCTTTGTGGTGGATGTCGAAGAGATGAGCAGGTTTTTTAAAGCCCTGTTTCCCCTTAACCAGGAGAGTCTTCCGGATCCGCAGAAAATTAACTACAGGTCCCTTCAGCTGATAGAACAGCCTTTGTTCATCCAGCAGCGGAACAGCATCAGGATGACCTGGAAGAGGAGGATGTACTCTGCAGAGACAAAGGAGCCGAGCCTGCGGGAAGGAGCCCTCCGCGACAAGAGTGTCACCCTCCTCAATACCCAGACGTGGCAAGACGTGCTCACGGCCATCAGGAACGAGGAGTTTGACAGGGCTGCGTCCCTCCTGCAGCAGAGCAAGGAGCTGTACCACCGGCACATCGGCTGGGTGCGGAGGAGCTCCTGCTCCCACTACATGGAGCTGTCCCTGGAGCTGAGCGCCGGGGACGCGCTATGGTTCCAGCTCACCACCGACGTCAGCCGTGGCTTCCTGGTGCCCTTCGTGCAGCTGTGGTGTGTGACACCGGGGTTTGATGTCTGCCTGCAGCACATGGAGAAGCCAATCGACTGCTTCTCGGCCTACGCCACGCTGCAGTCCAAGGACAGGTACAAGAGCACGACGGAGTACAACAAGGTGTGGATGCCCATGAGCGCCATGGAGTCTGCGTCATGTGCTGTGGCCGAGAACGACTCCATTGTCCTCCATGATATTAAAATAAAGTGGGCAAAGCAAAGGACAAGCAAAGGACAGCTGCAAGGGAGCTTTGTGCTGAACAAGAAGTGGTTGGAGGAATGCTCCATTGAAGTGGACTTCTTCCACTGTTACCTGTGCATTCGTTTAGGTGGGCTGAAACTTCCCAAGAGCCCCCAGAGCGATGAGGAATGCCTTAGCCATGGCCTCCAGAACCTGTCTTTGCTTGACAATGGCAAATCAACAGAAAACAAACTTGTGGTTGATCCTGATACCTACACCTGGGTGGCTCATGGGGTCACAGAGGAGTTCAATGATGACGAGAAGTCAGACAGGTCTGGTGAGCAGACTATGAACTTTTACATCCACTATATGTCTATGGAGACCATCCCTGTGGAGATCTCAGAGAATTCTGCCAGGTTCACAGTGGAACTCATTCCAAAGATGCTGCCAGACATGTAAGTGGGCTCAGCAGTGTGCTCTGGTTAACCTGGCTTCCCATGGGACCCCTTTGCTGAATCCCCATGGGCTTTCCTCACTGCTGTGGCTGATCCCCTGAAAAACCTGCCCTTATCCTTACTCTGACTGGCCATACTGTTGGGCTGTGGCTCTTTGGGGGGGTGTGGCACCACTCCTTGGGTCTGTTCTCCAGAGGGTCTCCTACTCTTCTGGTTGTCCCTGAGAATGGGGATATAGGGGAAGGTGCTGAAATTTCCCTGAGCACCTGCTTCTTATGTTATTGGATTGCTGCAATATGTTATAAAACGCCAAGTGAAGCCCTGGAGTGGGGTTTGCTTAGTAGAAGAGCTCCCTGATTTCCAAATCATTCCCCATTGTTGTTGCTGCAAAGCAAATTCTGCTCTTTTTAAATCAGAGCTGATGTCTAGTATGCCCTTCCCCTTACACAGCATAGGCTGCTGTGCACCCCCAGTGCTGTAGCATTCTCAGGGCAGAATGTGCTTCCTTTTGCAGCATGAATTTTAGGAAACATTGGAAGCTAATCCAGTAAAAGTGGGTGGGCCATAACAAAACAGAGTTGGGACACGAGTTGTGTTCCTTGTTCTCAACATGTTTGCAGGCTCAGCTCTTCAGTCAGTTGAGAAATGGTCCCAGATGTAGAGGACCAGAATAAGTTTACGTTATTCGTGGTTTAAGTTCTTTGTGGAAGGAATTAATGCAACAACAAAGCAGAGAGAAGGAATAAGTAAGACAGTTGTGCAAAGCTGTATTACAACTTTTGCTATTTTATGCTACATTCCATTCATTCTTATATTTCCTTGTCTGTCAGACGGAAAGAAAAAGCAATTTGGAAGCTCAAGTATGCCTCTGACCTTGCTAAAAGCATTGCCCTTGGCCATGAACCTCCTCAAAAATGTAAGTGCAAATATTAACCTTTCTTTCCTTGTGGCTACTTGCTTCTAGCCAGGCATGTGCCCTGACAGTTTCTGTGGGCCCTTGCCACAGGGGTGATGCTCCCACATCAGGAGGTTCCCCTGACAAGGGGATGACAGGAGGTGCTGTGTAATTTGGGATGCCATGCTGGTGGTTGGCACGGCTGAGACTGTCATTCCCAGCACTCACAGAGATGGTTCATGGGCAGAATATCTTGGCATAGGACAAGGATTATTTCTACGTGGTTTTGTAATGGACCACTATCACTAGGTACCTGCTGTACCCTCTTGCTGAATCACTTCTGTGCTGTCCTTAGTAACCTTTAAATTTGTTTTCTTGACTCTTTGCTGTAACAGTGACAACATCCAGACTCCTGCAGCAAAAATGCTTTGATATCCCTGGCTACCGGAAACTTAACAAGAGTCAGAACCAGGCTGTTCTGGATGCTCTGAGAAAATCCTTCATGCTCATTCAAGGCCCACCAGGTAAGGGGAGACAGCAAAATGCACTTGAATTGCAGGTGAGAGCTGATCTGCTGCTTTCCATAGGACCCTCGGTGAGCCAGGAGAAGGGAGCGTGGGCTGGCATCACCTATAGCTGTGCAAAGCAGCCCCTCCATTCTTGATGTTATTTCATGGCTGATCAGCTGGATGCTGATCCAGAGCATGAGTGTTGTGGTTAAAATGTTCTCAGCATACTCCTGTTTTTTTTCTAGGCACAGGGAAGACCGTTGTTGGAACTCACATTGTCTACTGGTTCCATAAACTGAATGAGGAGAGTGTTGAGAAGGACAAAACACCATACTTGGAAGATGAAAATGACAAGAAGAGAAAGTGCATCTTGTACTGTGGCCCATCCAACAAGTCTGTTGATGTTGTAGCTGGTAACTATCATCTTTCAAGCCCCTGCAGTGGCTTGTACTGGTGGGAGGGAGAACACCTGGTGTGGATAGAAAGTGGGGCTGGTCCTTACAGAAGACCCTGCACTGCGGGGCAAGGATCAGTGGAGATGGGATGATGAGTGAGGGGCAGGGAGAGACAGGCCTGAGCATCACCAGTGCCTGGTGCTGTCTGAGCAGACCTGCCCTCCTTCTGCAGAGATGCTGCTGAAGCTGAAGAACCTGAAACCATTGAGGGTTTATGGGGAGGCCATTGAGACGATGGAATTCCCATACCCCGGGAGCAACCGGAACATCTCCCGTAAATCCCTACGGGATGCAAAGCCAAAACGTGAGCTCAGGTAGGATGGCATGGGCCTGGAGCCTCCTAGAATGCTGGGGAGAGGTGGCTTCTGCATCAGTAATGCTGAACAAACCAGAGCAGATAGTTTCCTTCCACCACTGCAGAGCAGCACTCTTAACCTGCTTTCTAATTAATCTGTAATTAATTTTTTCAAGTGAATGTGTACACTCTCATGTAGCACCTAGTCAGGAAATCCAGGTTGTTGAAAAGTCCCTAGATGTTTTCATCTCCTTTTGGAACAGCCCTGAACATCTCTGACTTCATCCCTGTTTGCAGCTGCTAAAGAGAAGCAGTTGTATTTTGTGTCCTCGAGGTTGAATTATTTGGTCTACAAAGATGGGAAAGTTTTGCTGTGAGTTTTTTAGCTAATGGGGTTTCTCCACATAGGCAGGTGGTGTGGTCTGCTTCACTGTAGAAGAAATTACTCAGGTCTCAGTGTTGAGGGAAAATATTTATATATTGACTCTTTATTCAGCGAAATAATCCTGCATCATCGCATCCGGCGGGCGCCCAGCCCCTTCTGGCAGGAAATCTGTCAGTTTGACGCTCGAGTGAGGAGGGGAGAGGAGATCACAGAAGAAGAAACAAAGGAGTGAGTAGGAAGAGACCCTGGTGAGAGATGGCTGACTTTGGCTGTGTGCCACCTCTGATGCACAGATTAATAAACTGTGTGTTCAAAATAGTGATAAAAAATGATGAGCTCAAGGTTACAGGTACAGCACAGAGCCTCAGAATCACTTCTGCGCTGGTGCTGTTGTCCCTCTGGACCAAAATTCCTATTCTGCCTGTGTGACCTTTGAATCCTTCACCCAGACCCCCTTGCCCTGCTGAGTTCAGGACAAAGTACATTGCTTACAGTGTCCATCCAAAGCCCTTTTCTGGGAACATCAGCTCATGCTGGGGAGGGAGGTGAAGCCATAATCATTTGGGAAAGCACAGCCTCTGCCTGGTTCCTGCGTGAGGAATCTGGAGGTGTTTCCCTTATGCATAACCTGGTGTTTTCTGCATCCACACTAGGTACAAAGGTTGGTTGTCAAAAGGTCGTTCGTATCAGCTGGCATGTCACGATGTCATCCTGTGCACCTGCTCTGTCTCATCTGCCAGCGCCCTGGAGCACCTCAATGTCAAGCAGATAATCATTGATGAGTGTGCCATGTCCACAGAGCCCGAGACCCTCATCCCCTTGGTCTGCCACCAGCGTGCTGAGAAGGTATGTCCCTGCCAAAGGTGTGTCTCTGGGGCAGCTGCTCAGGGCTCTCAAACCTTTTCCATCCTTTACCATGCTGCTCTTGCAAGACCTGTTAGGATTTTAAGGTTTGTGCTTTTTTATAGGGTGGGTATCACTGCCACTGAAAAAATATTCTGGCCCAGGTACAAACATTACAAGTATTAACATTACAAGAAGCATAGACCCAGCTGGGGCTGTTCAACCTGGAGAAGAGAAGGGTCCAGGAAGACATTAGAGCCCCTTACAGTGCCTAAAGGTGCTCCAAGAGCAATGGAGAGGGACTTTGGACAAGGACATGGAGTGGCAGGAACAGGAGGAATGGCACTGACAGAGGGCAGAGTTTGATTGGATATTAGGAAAAAAATCTTCCCTATGAGGATGGTGAGGCTCTGGCACAGGTTACCAGAGAAGCTGTGGCTGCCTCATTGTTGGAAATGTTCAAGGCTGGGTTGGACAGGACTTGGAGCAACCTGGTCTAGTGGAAGGGAACAGAATGAGCTTAAAGGTTCCTTCCAACCCAAACCATTCTGTGATTCTAGAATTCTATGGTTCTTTGTTTTCCTCTCATCAGATGGAAACATTATCTAGGACAGGATCTTTATGTCATGTCCAACGTGGTCTTTGGCTGAGGTTGCTGTAAGCATAACATGAATATATAGCACTGAATGTACAAACAGCCTGTCAAAGAGCTGATGGCCTTTGCAGTGCCACCACCCCACAGCTGAGGTGTCTGCTCTTCCTTCCAGGTTGTTTTGCTGGGGGATCACAAGCAGCTGCGGCCGGTAGTTAACAATGATCTCTGCAAGAGTCTTGGCATGGAGAGGTCTCTCTTTGAGCGCTACCAGGGACAGGCGTGGATGCTGGACACGCAGTACCGCATGGTGAGGCCCCTGCAGTGGATTGTCTTCCCTCCATCACAGAAAATCGAGGCTTGCCTTAAGCATCAAATAGTCTCCATTAGTGCTTCCCCTTCCTAGACACGGGATTATATCTAGGAATATGCCAGTGCCAGTTCCAGCAGAATGGCATTGTGGGTGAAGCCTGCCCAAAAAGGTGCTGTGGGCTGAGAAGTTCCCTTGGGTTTGTTCACCTCAGTTTCCCCACTTTTCTCTGCCAGCACAAGAGCATCTGTGAGTTCCCATCCCAAGAATTCTATGAAAGGCGGCTGACAACGTGTCCTCAGCTTACTCGGAAACCCAGTGCTCTCCACCACAGAGAAAACGACTGCTGCCCCATCATCTTTGGACATGTGGAAGGGAAGGAGAACTCCCTCATGGTTTCTACTGAAGAAGGAAACGAGAACTCCAAAGCCAACCTGGAGGAAGTGGCGCAAGTGGTGAGCAGGGTCCTGGGGAATTGCTGGGGATACAGAAGGGAAGGAATTGTGCTGGAATTGTGGAGGGATGATAAAAATATAAAGATCAGCAGTGTCTGCCTGGTGCCCCCCGGGTCTGGAGCACACCAGGACGCCCCTGGGCAGAGGCAGGTGTAGGGGTGATCCCAAGGCAGGCACCATCACTGGCCTGGGGAGGGGTGCTGGAGGGCTCTTCCCTCCGGCCCCGCTCCCCGGTGAGCAGGACGCTGGTGTCCCCAGGTGAGGATAGCCAAGCAGCTGACACTAGATGGCACCATCCGGCCGGAGAGCATCGCCATCCTGAGCCCCTACAGCGCCCAGGTGTCCGAGATCAACAAGAGCCTACAGAGGGAGGGCATCCGCGGGGTGACCGTCTGCACCATCATGAAAAGTCAAGGTGAGGGCACAGGAGGGGGAGGGTTGGGTCTGTTCTTCCTGCCTTCCTGAGGAGCTGCTCACAGATACAGTCTTCGAGCAAACCCTACCCCAGGGTCATTTGAGCCAGGGAAGACTTCTGGGTGATTTGTGATTATAATAAATCCTTTGGAAACCTCTGGAGTGCTTGAGCAGGATGAGGCTGCTGAAGGCAGGAAGGTGGAGGATCTCTAGTGGAAGATTTCTAGTGAAAGGTTCCCTGCCTATGTCAGGGAAGTTGGAACACAGAATGTCCCTTCTAAACAAAACCATTCTGTGATTCTGTGCTTCTATATCTGAGAAGAGTGTTAGAGAACTGCCAGAAGACATTTATTCTCTTTGGACAGCAATGACCAGGAGTCCAAAGACCTCCAAAGCTCGAGAAACCCAGAGAGTGGCAGTAGAGAAATAAGTGTCCTGTAGGTTAGAGAAATGGCCAGATGCTTCCTTCTAAGAAAATCTGGTTTGCTTCCACTTTCTAGGAAGTGAATGGAGATATGTGATCCTGTCAACTGTACGCTCCTGCCCCCGGTCTGAGATTGACAGGAAGCCCACAAAGAGCTGGCAGAAGAAATACCTGGGTTTTATTACCGACCCAAACCAGATCAATGTTGGCATCACAAGAGCTCAGGAAGGACTCTGCATCATAGGTGGGTATCCTTGAACCATGCACAAGCCTTTAGGGGAGTAGGATTCTCAGATAAAATGGTGGTGATGCAAATTAGTACAAGTGTTCTTGCTTTATTCTTCTGCCCTTTAGTCTGGGGTTTTGAAACTGGGCAATCTGGGCAAAGCAGGGCTCATTCTCAGCTTGAACTTGAGCAAGTATATTTAGTTTTTCTCACCTTCTGTTTTGGACCTGCTGCTTTCATGCTAGAGGTCTGTCCTAACAAAAATCTGGCTGCTTATTTTTCTCCTAATCATGCAGATGTGGGCTGTGATATGTAGGGAAGCTGCTCACAGATATGACAGAATGGAAAATGGAGCTGGGATTTCACAGACATGTCCCTGCAAGTGGCCCAGGCCCCTTAGATACAGGTTATAGACAAAAATGGTATCAGTCAAGCCTCTTCTAGCCACTAACCTGCTGTCCCCGTCACAGGGAACCGGTACCTCCTGGAGTGCAACCCTTTGTGGAGGAGACTGATCCAGCATTACTACCACCACAACAGCTGCGTTACAGCCCAGGAAATTCGTGTCAGGAGGACCCCAGCCATCCGCCGGTGAGGGTGGGCCCTCTCTGCCTGAACTGCATTATGTGTGCCTTGGGAAGGACCAAATCTTTCCATTATTCAATGACCTATGGAGCCAAATGCAGCGGGGATCTGGGAGCTCCCCGCACCGTGACAACTCAGCTTCAGCGTCTGCTTCAGCACCTTGAGGTGTTTTTAATCAGTGCAATCTTGGGCAGGAACTTTCAGTTCTAGCAAACCAAAAAAGCTTTGGAGATAGATGATGGGCATGTGACTTTACTGATGATGATGCTATTTTTGTAACTGTAAGTTGCTCAGCAGAACCCTCATCCTACCTGCCACTGCAGCTGCAGTTTGTGGGTACCATATATTTACTCCAGCTGTCGGGGTTGCACTTTGGGGATCAAATGCTCAGTCCATTCATCGAGGTGGAACGACTGCATGCAGCGGAGCAGGGCAGGAAGCTGCTGTTTGCCATGGAGGACCAAAGCTTCTGAGTACTGCCTCTCATTTTAAATCCAAGGACAGGAGATTTTTAAGACTTCTCATTTTCTACTTTTTTTTTTTTTTTAAAGTGAAGGAGGAAAGCAACAAGAGATGCATGCACCACTCTTTGTCTAGCCAAAATGTTGTTCTCTGAGCGTGTAAATATTGCAGCAGCAAGGCCAAGGTGACTTTGTAAATAGATTTACGTGTTCTTTGTACAAAGGAGATTGTCCTCACCAGCATAAAGGCAATGAAGAGCGGGGATCTCTCCTCCCAGGAAACGTTGGGATTTGTCAGCCCATTTTAAACTGTTCAGAATTTTATTTGAAATCTCCTGTTGATCCCCCCCTCCCCTTCCTACCCCACTTTTTTAAAAGCTGCTTTTAATTTATTAACTTTTAACTCTGTGAATTTGTTTCACAGCCTTATGGCCTGAGTTTTTAAGAGCAGTGAAGGAGTGTATGTGTATAATGTATTTTTATATTTTCTGTAGCCAAACTTCTGTGAGCTGGAAGCTGTGGTTCACCAGAGAGGTGCTTTAATCCAGTGACATGTGGTTGGTAGAGATGTATTGTGGTGAATGGTGCCCTTTGAGAATCATGGAGCTGCTTTTGGAAGTATGGCAGTTTTGAGGGAGGGTGTCTTCTATCTCATTTCAATTCTGAATGTATTAAGTGCCTGCCTCGGCTCTCCCCAAACCACATGCTTGGCTGTCCTTAGATGTTTATGTGGGATGGAGCTGAGATGCAATCACACAGGTTCTTCTTGTGGCGTGGATCCCTGTGATGTCACAGCACTATGGCAGGAGGAATTTTATCCTGTTTGCAACTGAAATCCAGCGTGGCTCTTCCCTGTGTGGAGGAATGGCAATAGGAAAGCATTGTGTCTGGAAAAGTCTCTATTTAATGCTGTGTTTCTTCTCATGACTCTGTGTCAGACTTGACTCCAGAACCTATGGAGAGGTTTCCTTGTTCTCTTCCTAGTTTAAACTACCTTCCTGCAGTCAGCCTGTGGGGAGTTTGAGCTGTATGCCAAAGACCATGTAGGCTTGCTCTTGTCCTACTGAAGCATAATAGTGGGCATATGGCTGGCAGTTCCATGAAGGATAAAAACCCAAAGGAAGTATCCCCTGCTGGTTCTAAAGATGCTTGGTAAAAGCTGGTAAGGTGTAAAATTCATTGTTCCTCTTTGAAATCATCCTGCCTGTGATCTTAAAAGATTCTGCACCAGCCTGATTAGCAACTATTATTGCAATTCTAAAATAAGATTGTCTGGAGATCATTCTGTGGTCTACTGAAATGCAATCATCGAGCTCTGAGATGCTATGGAGAATTGCAAAAATGCTGAAATTGTTGGAATAACTACTTTAACACGGTGCCAGCTTCATTTAACAAAGCCGCCTGGGTTCCTTTAGAACCAGTGGGTCTCATTTTCATGATCTCCTGTAAATGAAGAGTTTCTCCCCTGGGTTTTTTCATACATATAACGCAAACAAAGAGACTCACCCCAGATGTAGTGGCTTAGTCAGTACTCTTGGAGGGAGTTTGGCCAGGAGAGAGTCCTCATAAAGCAACTCCTTTTGCCCTTAGTAGGAAAAAATTGTTTGTTTCTACCCCATGGAGGTAGAATGAAATGTTTTGCTTAGTCACCTCAGTGTTGCAAGACAATATACATGTTAAATTTTTTTCCTCTGAGGATGTATTTTATTACTGGTGATTAGGAAATGCACCCAAGCAGCAGTTACAGCCAGGCTGGGCCCATGGGCTGCTGGTGCTGTCATCAGGTTCCTGGAAAGCTGGTCATGCAATAGTCAGGGATAGCAGAAAGTGCAATTAAACTTTTTATAGACTGTAGTGACGGCTGACTATCATGTTCTTGTCCTTATGCTCATGGAGAGAATAATAGAAATCAATAGAGGGAAAAAAAGTTCAAATTAGCCTGGTTTCATTTGCATGCAGAGCTTTGAATTTACTTTTGGAAGAATCTTATGTTTGAGGAATATTCTTAAAATACCAAACTTTTGGTAATCTCAGTAGGAATACCCTACAGTGTGGTGCCCAGGGCATCTGTCCAGTCACAGGCTCTGTGTTCTCCACAGTCAATGACAAAAGCACATGGCTGCAGGACACAAATGTCAATTCATCCAACAGCATTAACTTAATTTCCTCAGCCCTAGCTAGAGCTTGAGCACAAATTGAACAAGGGGAACCTGTGCAGGCAGCCAGCAGTGAGCCCAGCATCAGGCCCAGCTGGACTGCTTTTGAGGATTTGGACAGATCTGTGTAGGACAATCAATTTACTGCAATAAATTGTTGGAGTTTTTAAAAATAGAAATGAAATGTCAAGTGTCATGAAGTCTGAATTAAGGAACTTGAAATGGGGCAGGTTTTTATCTTTTGTATGTCTGTGACTCGCAGCAAACCTCAAATGACCTTTTGGATACAAATATTTTTATCTGCTTTGACTGTTCATAAGAATGAATCTCAACATTCCTTTTTTGATATTTAAGCCATAATTGTAAAAATTATTGAATTTATTTAAATAATAAATTTTACTACTAAAAGGTCTGTTTATGTGATGGTTTGACTAGCATTTGTCTGGGGACAGCTTTGTTTGGACTGAACCAAATGGTAAAAAAGAAAATTAACATTAACTGCAGGTTTTTGGCAGAAAAATAATTTTTTACATATTGATGCTCCTTCTCTGTTTGTTGGGAGGCTTGGGAGTTATTTATTGTTGGGTTTGTTTGTTGGGTTTTTTTTTTAATTAAGTGATCTTTTCATGCACTATAGAGGGGTGAAGTCGTGCTTCGGTACCTATATGGCACAAGGTGTAGAGGGTGAGAGAAACCAGTGATGGACATAAGTCTGGGTGGATGATTTGAAGAGCTTAAGAGTTCAGTTCAGGTATTTTGGAGAAGGACAGTAAAACCCCAAAACATCATTGGAAGAAGCTGACACTGAGCATCCTTCAGTGGATAGAAAGCACTGGATGGTAAAGATGCTTCTGTCTCCTGTGCTCTGCTTCAGAGATGTCCTGCAAGACTTCCTGGTTCTGGCTGCTCCCACCTATTGCCTCTGGCAGTGGGACAAAAGTGTTGACTCCCAAATGCTGCCTAAAGATGTTATTTTTTGTGAGAAATTTCAAATGAGTCACTGCTAACCTGGAAAGATTTTGGGAAGGCACCCAAAATGATTGCCATTGAAAACAGAACGAGCTTGATTTTAAGCAAACTGTTTAAACAATTTATTTATTTTTAATTACTCTTACTCATCTTTTTCATTAAACCATTAAACTGAGGGAGTCGGTCTCGTGAGCCGCCTCACCAGGCTGCGGTTGGGGGCTTCCTTGGCGTCTTCAGCAGGGTGAGTTTTTGTCTTCAATATAATGCAGTCGTGCCACTGCGAGTAGACGAGCGTGTGAGTGTCGGATCTCCTCACTTTGAACTCGTACAACCTGCCAGGCAGCAGGTGGTTGATTACACATGGGTTGGAGATGACTTCCTGGGTCCGACCGTATCCTGGTTCTGTCTGAGTGTCGTCTGTCACCAGCTTGATCTCCAGCTGCCATCGTTCCAGGTGTGACTCTTGACTTTCAGTGAACCACTTGAGCTGGGCCCAGGTCTGGCATGCGAACGACTCTATCCGATCAAAAATCGGCGGCTTCTTCGTATAGAGGGAAAAACTGATGGGAGGGTGTAGGGCACCTCCAAGATGTATCTGTGACACCAAACTGTGCTTGACATGGAGCTTCCTTGGCTCTTCCAAGGAAATGAGCTTATTGAAAAACATGGAAAGCTTGAGCACTCTCTTTATATTCGAGTCCCACTGGGAGAGGAAAGTTTCCACGTCACAGATCTGTACGTAACGGCTCAGCTCCTCCCGACCTCGTTCCAACTGTTCCAACAGCTCAGTTAAAAGTGCCAGTTGGATTTCAGTCTGTTTTTTTCCCACCTTCTTGATCTTCTGTAGTTGGCAGGGGTTTGCTATTTGCAAGATGTCAGCAAAAATCATCATATTGTTCTGGTCTCTCACGCACACATGTCTGGGCTCAAACTTCAAGTAAAAGTAACACTTCTTCAGAAGATGAACTTTGTTCCAGTGGTACTGGAGGTGGTGGGGGTTCAGGTCAGAGCGCAGGAAATCCAGAACAAGGTTTTTGTTTCTCAGATACTGCTCCATGCTGGCATCGTTGTCCTGTTCTTCTCTGGGTACGGTACTGTCCGAAGTGGTTTCAGTCTCATGTAAAATCTCAGCCATGTTTCCAAAGCTTGGGTGCTGTGTAGGAAAGCAACAATAGTAACACTAAGGAAAAAAAACCAAAGGAAAAGGATCTGTGAGGGAGTACAATCATGGCTGTGACTCTCCTCTCTTAATTAAAGCTTAGCTCATAAAGAACTGTCAGACTAGATGTAGTTCCAGAGGAATTCTCCCTTATACTTGTATGGTTTCTAATGTTCTGTATCCTCTACTTATGTGTTCCAACTGGTCTCCCTCTACCCGCCCTTGAGAGGTTCTGCCTCTACTTAATAGATTCACTGACAGGAACTATTCTCTGATACACTCTGCCAAAATTTCTCCCTATCTTATTATCTTGTTTCATTCTAATTAGCTGCCTTTGTACTCCTGTAAGCAATTTCTTTCCATTCTTCTGCCTCTCTGGAGATGCCTATTTTTCTCTCCTTGTAATCTTTCAGGCTGTTGAGGTTTGAGGCCCATCTTCTTAGCCAGTTCCTACAGCTACATAATCACATTGGTGATTCAAATTAACCCTCTGCCCCCACATGAGCTGGAATGCAGCAGGCAGAACAACACAATCCACTGAGTGCCACTTTACAACAGCTTCCAAGAGGAATGACAGCATTTTCCTTGCACTTCTACCTTTACCAGTGGATTGGCAGTCATAATCTGACAATGTTTTCTGTGATGTGCTGCTTTCCCTGTCTTTGGGTTTAGTTTGCATCATCTCAGACCATGAGGTCTATTTGCCTTTCTACAAATGTACAGCAAGAGAATGACACACATGTAAAGCACCTGTAAACAGGTAAGAGTTTGCTGTGGGGGGGTTTTGCAAGTGGCAAACCACAGAACCACTGTGGGCAGTGGTTCTTGCAGCACCACTTCTGCTGGCTTAATCTTAGCTGTTTATGGGGGCCTGGAGTGACAGGACAAGGGGAAATGGCCTAAAACTGACTGAAGGCAGGGTTAGATTCGATAATAGGAAGAAATTCTTACTTGTGAGGGTGGTGGAGCTCTGGAACAGAGAGTTCAGAGAAGCTGTGGCTGCCCCATCCCTGGAGGTGTTCAAGGCCAGGTTGGATGGGGTTTGGAGCAACCTGGTCTAGTGGAAGGTGTCCCTGCCCATGGCAGGGCATTGGAATGAAATGAGCTTCAAGGTCCTTTCCAACTCAAACCATTCTGGGATGATTTTACACTTCATTTACTGGCAAAGATGTACCCTGGCTGATGGTGCCATCTGTGCCAAGGTGGAAAGTGTTTCTCTGTTGTGCTTTAGCTGAAGTGCCCGTGGCTCACACAGCTTATGTATCACAAACAGCAATTAGCTAAATAAATGCCTGTGTCCCTGTTGTCAGTGATACTGTAATGAGAACCCAGATGGATATTTAGGTGGTTTTCACAAGCTGAATACACTTGATTGGAAAACAATATAAATACAGCATTCTGAAACTAAGATGTAATTGGGATATCTTAATTCTTACATGCCCTGTAGAAGCTAGATGGTGAGACCTACTTAACAAAGCCATTTTTCTTGGCTTCATTTTCCCTAAATTCATAACAAAGCTAATAACACTTCCTCATAGGAATTCCAAGCGTTTGTAAACCTTTCAGCTGCCTGGCCCTGAGCTGCACCACGGTTTATAGTAAGTCACTCATTTGCAACTTTATCTTCCAAGAGAGCTGCCAACTAAAGAAAAACAAGCTGTATTTCCTTTTCATTTCTTTTTTTTTTCTTTCCACAAAAACCCCGACCTAAATCAGAGCAGTGCCAGCTCCAGGCATCGTGTATGAAGCAGCAGGACCAGCACATGTGCCAGGTGACATTCCCCACTCTTGGAGGGATTTGGCTCTGCCGAGCAATGTGTTTGCCCACAGACCGAGCTGTCATTGTGCTTATTTTCCCTTGCTTTTCCCCATGTTTTTACCCCCCCCCCCTTTTTTTTTTTCCCCTCCTCCTGGCAGGGAGGGCTGGCTGCATTCCCTGCACTGCTGCTCTGTTTGCAGCCGGGGTGGGGGGACTGCACATCCCCAAGGACGGGGCTCTGTGCCCGCCCAGGCCGGGGTTTGGAGAGGCCGCAGGGGCACTCACAGGGGCTCCGGCCCACCTTGTCAGAGCCCCGGGCGCTGTGTCCGTGTGCTCCTCAGGCCCCGGGCGCTGTGTCCGTGTGTTATTCCGAGCCCAGGAGCCGTGTCCAGGCTCTCCGGCCCCGGCCCGGCCCGGCCCGGCCCCGCAGGACGCGGCCGTTGCCACGGCGAC